>OMLF01052364.1:0-35084 GCA_900302615.1 Holocentrus rufus
CGCTGCACACACCCACACACATACAATACGCACATACAACACAAAACATTCATGCAGACACACTGACACACATGTGCTCACCACATTTCTGTTCCACAGCTGTGCAAGGAGACATGGGTCGATAAATAACCACTTTGAATAAGATCCTGTGGGTTTCGATGTTTGAAACTTTTGAAAATCCGGGGATTGTTCTCTGCGGCATGAAAAGCTTCCGTTCCGTGCTGCAAACGAAGCTCTCACCACACTGAGGACTCAAAGAGAGTATTTATCTGTCACTCTGTCAGCAGACTGGGGCGTTTTAATGGACTACAGGTGCCATCTAATAAGGGCCAATAAATACGCCAGAGCAGAACAACTGCCTGTCCCATCCTGAATGGAAATAATGGGAGAATAGTGATGGACAGGGGGATTTTAACTGCTGGGAAAATAATCAACAGTTGGGAAAGTCCAACAGGATCCGACAGTCTAAACATCGCTGCAGAGTCATCAGTTTAGGGAGCCCGATGTGGGACTGGATGGACGTCTGTTGAGCAGACCCCGAGAAAGATATTTTTCAGGTCAGAAATGTATAAAAATGGAACCATAAATTGTTGTCTCATCTCATAGGAACAAATGAAGATTTTCTATGATTAGTTAGAGCCTCAGATTTTGTGAGAGGAACCGTTACTCTGATAAAAGCCCTGAGATAGAAACAGGTAAGACAGATAGCACATGGTTCTCGCAGTGTTTGGTCAGGTGTGTGTGTGTGTGTGTGTGTGTGTGTGTGTGTGTGTGTGTATGAGAAAGAGAGACAGAGAGAGTGCTGTAGTGGAATTAGCTCTTAACATACTGTACCCACTTATCCTCTGACTCACCAGGCTATTACCTGTAGAGACAATGGGATCTAGATGGGACCCTGATAAGTCTGCCAAAAGCTTTTAGGTTCCTCTTCCTATTCAACACGACTAAGTTTACATGTGCACAGTAACGCAAATGTAAGACAACAGTGTGAGTAAACTTAATATGAAGTGAAATAACCTCTAATAATCCAGTTAACATGTATCGTGGTTATTATGGATGGTGGTGAATGTTGTCTTTTCAACCTAGGCCTCCCTCACAGAGCATACACAACTTGATCACACTTAAACAAAAAACATGGAATAATCACATAATTTGATGGTGTACTTTTTAAATAGTTCTCCCAACTCTGATAAATTATGAGCTTATTCGATGTTTTTTTGTCAGATCCTCACAGTCAACCCTCAGCAATTTTGCATAGTGCACCTTTAAAGCAATGCAATTAACATGTATACATGTTCTGACTTATCTCTGTTAATGTAAGTGAAATTGGAGCACTCTACATACATTATAATAGTGGCATGTCCTGCTTTACTCAATTTACTGTCGTCTTAGTGTCACATTTTTTCACGTGTATGAAAACATGGTCAACTCTCCCTCTCACAGCATCAGTGATTAATCACAAAGATAACTACAAACGTATTAGAATTTAAAACTACCATTCATTGGGATTTGGCAGCTTCTGAAGCTCATTAGAGTGTGCACTAGTGACTGGCTGAAATCAAGCCCATTCTTTTAGTATTTAAAAAGTGCACAACATGTTTTTGCCCAGGTTTGACAAAGACTCATGTATGCACGATGTACAGAAAAGTGATTAGACAGCCTGGTAGAGTTTGCCTGTGAAAAGAGAAGTGAGCGTGGATCCCTGTTGACCCTCCGTCTATTCAGTTGAGTCTGGTCACATAAGCCTGGCATAAATGCCCAGCATGGTACCTCCATCCTCCCAGCAGTCTTAAGACCAAGAAACTCCCCTCTCACAGCCTGGCCCTTTCACTGTATTCTCCCCTCACACACACACACACAGACACACACACAAAGAGAGTGTCTGTCCCCCACCAGCTCCTCTCGCGTTGTCTCACGCTCTCCTCAAACTTTTTTGGTAGCAGGTGCATTTGTGTGTCCTCCTGTCCCCGCAGGCTAACCCCGCTCTGCACCCGCTGGCATAAAAAGGAGGGATGAGAGAGATGAGGGAGGACAGGAGGAGAGGGGAGGGAGGGAGGGAGGGGGGGCATCAGGAGAAAGATGACGAGCAGCAGGAGGAGGCGGAGGAGGAGGAAAAGAGAAGGAGGAGGAGAGGACAACAGTTTCGGACCTGAAACAACAACAGCTGCGACAGCCGCATTGTCATTCCAACATTTGCTTCACGCTGAGTGCAGCAGCAGGTCATTTCACGGCATGGGAACAAGCAAACCCGCTCCATTTTGCATCCCCATTAATGAGCTAAACTGAGTAATACCACATGGATTTGATTCATTTTTACACCCTTAAACTGATTCTTCCAACACATCAAAACCGTCAAAAAGGTACAATCAGTCGCCCTCTTCAATCATCATATGCATATCTATCTATCCATCTATCTATCTACCTATCCATCTATCCATCTATCTATCTATCTATCTATCTATCTATCTCAACTGTAAATGTAACTGAGCTTCATGTGAGGTCACCCGCACTTTTCTCAGCAGTACATTGGTAATACTTTGTATGACTTGGTGACCCTGGGCTGCTCCTAAAAGGGAGGCCATGTTTCATGTTTCACTACACACACTATAATCACGTGTGCTGCAGAGGCCTTCTTTACTGCGGCTCTTCTTGTTAGTTATTGGCTACCAGGAAATGAAGGCCCTCCCTGTGTAATTAATGGGCACAATTATGTAATTGAGGAGGGGTCTGCACTTCTCTGCAAATAGGACCAGATGTCCCCTGGGCCTGCCTGTGGTGAATTCAGTTGTTCTGATCACTTACAGTGGGGTCAGCGCCCGTGCCGAGACCTCGCCCAGCCCCCGTGCAGTCGCCCAGACCCCCGTTCTCCTTTCTCTTGTAAATAAATACTTAATGGTTTACAAGTCCTCCAATAACCGTAATACCTTCAGAGCGAATTAGCTCCCAGAGCAGCCAGACGCAGGCAGGCTGGACTGAACCAAGACTGCGAGTGAGGAGTAGCTTGCACATATGCATTTTGTTTCAACATTTCAAGCGAAACATCTTTGTGGCTAAGACATCGCTTTCATGTTGTGATTGAAGGATCGAATGCTCCTCCACGGTTTGAGAGAATTCTATAACCCTTGGGTTAATGCAACCCTTTGAAAGCAAGCTGGATTAACTGGAAAACGCATTAAGCTAAAAGCAAATATGTTTTTCTTAGCTCCTGAGAAGTTGACATTTTGGAGATACAAGCTTTGCACTCAGCTACGGCGATATGAAACCTCGGGGAAATGTTAAATCTGAAGATAAATGCTTCCTGTTATCACGTAAGCCATTGACATACTTCCTCTTGGGAGTGTGTGTATACGAGTGTGCGAGCACGTTATCGCCGTGAACCAACCAGCCTCTGGATCTTAACTTGGGCTGACTTACACGCTGCTGATGTCATCCTGGGTGTTCTGTGTGCTCAGTCCTGTGCAGGGAAAACTCCACTGTTTGAACAAGTTGGACAACCTCAACCCTCAACAATCCTCTCAGTGTCAAAGGAGGACACCATGTGAGAAAAGACCTGAAACGGATTCATATTGTTTGATGCGGTGACGCCAATGACTTAAGGGAAACCTTTGTTTCAAAAAGTCCCAGAACCTCAGCATTAAACAATCCTTTCAATTTCAACATGTTTCCAGCTAAGAAATGTCTTCTGTTAAGATTGCTTTCAAGTAACTATAGTCTGATCTGTAAAGTCTGCATTATATAATACACTATGTCATTTTCTTCTGACTTTATAGCACATTTATCTTGAGCAAAAGTCACTGGGCCTTAGCTCATATCCGGCCCTGAATCTCCACTGTGAAAAACACAGTTTGATAGCCGGGTTGTTGAGTGAGCTACTCTCCTTCCATCCCAAACATGGGGGAATCTGTGTGGAGGCTAGATGTGGGCATGCTGAGCAAAACAAACAGTCAGCGCTGACACGCAATACAGAGGAGGCAGAATTATGCCTTATCTGATCCAAATCCTCGGGCTGAGACGTGGATTGCCTCTGCCATTTTGCTTTATAAGAGCACAGGCTCTGCTTCTTGACTGTTCAAGGTAGAAATATGACAAACCCTGGAATTCCTTTAACCTTGACATGAAGTCCTGTAATTGTAATTCTGAAATAGCAGGCCTGTTCTCTCACATGTGTACACATTAGTGGGTTTCCACGCTGCTTTCTCAACATCTAACAAGAATGAACGCAGCTATGTAGTAGCTTCCAGCAACATTCCAGTGATAAAATCAAGAAGGGCGTCATAAAAATGAGAAACACCGTCTAATACTTTGAAAACTGTAACTGCTGAAAAAAAAAAAAAAATGAAAAAGTAACAGTCAGTGTAGTTTTGTCGCACTGGGCCAGGCTAGGCAGCCAGGCAGCCAGTCAGGACGGTTGAGTTGCAAATGTGTTCCAGCAGGAAAAGCCAAACTTCAGAGCGAGGCGAGCAGTCTGGAGTCGGCAACTTTCCCCTGCTCCAGCTAGCGCGCCGCCCTCCCTCCCTGCAGCCCACCCAAGAAGCAGCCCATGGGCATAAATTTGAGAGCCTGACTCACTGCGGATTTAAAACAATCTGCATCTCTCTCCCTCCCTCCGTCTCTCTCTCTCTCTCTCACTCCTCAACTCTCCTTCTCTTCCTCTCACTATGAAATTTTTCTCTTTCACCCCTACTCTGTTCGGCCTTTTTCCTTTCCAGCAAATCCCACTGGTAATGAAAAAAAAAAAAACCGCTTTCCCAGCACATGCCAGTAATATTATTTTTCTAAAGGCTTAATTAGATTTGTCTTTGCAAATGTTGCAGCGAACGGACAGGAACTGTAGCTCTGTACGTTACTGTACGAAGGGGTTCTTCGTACGGGCTGCTGGCCATCTGAGGAAGACAACAACAAAGCTCCGCTGCAACAAAGTTAATTACATCTCACAAAACACAACCTTCCAATAGTTTGTTGTTTCCTGAAGGGAACTGTTTTCTCAATAACAAACTTCAATAGAAAGTAGACTGCTAGTTTCCATTTATGTTTTATGGCAATGGACCACAGGGAACATAACTATAAACAATATTTGATGCTACAGGGGGAAAAAAAAAACATCCAGTTGATTCATTTCTGTTTAGGCTATCACAAAACCAACAAAACAAGTACACCACATCGCTTTTGCGAATGTTTATCGTTTAGCTGTTTAACCTAAATGGGTTACATTTAGTTGCAGATGCCTCTCTCCGAAGAGAGATTTATCAGGCTGTTTGTGCTGTGAAAACAATCAACAGATGTTACTTACAAATGAAAATGAAGGTACTAAGTCATCCCTGGATTTTCAGTGAGAGTCTGAGCCTTTTCCATACAGAACCTCAGACCAAAGCCCCACGAGGCCTGATGTGAAGGCAGTTATAGTAAATATCAGGCGTAGCTTTTTGACTGAGGGCGCAGTTACCTTTGACCCACAGCAGATTCGTGTTGGCGTATCAGTGACGGGGTCTGCCTGCATTTGGCTTGCAAGAGGCAGTAAGTCATGCATGTGTGTCACCCTGCTACGCCCGTGCATGTGCGGCGACTTCCTGTTCTGGCATCCGATCTAGTTAACGTGGCATCAGCGGGCCGCTGTCACTTTCGCCGCTGTCACTCACCAGAACGAACGGCAGCGAGTGGGAAAAACGAGACAAACGGGAAGACAGGGGGAGGAGAGGGAGGTTGAGAATGGGTCAGATGGAAAAGAACGGATGGGAAAGTAAAAGGAAAAAAAAAAAAACTAGGTGCAAAATTGGAAGACAAGGACTAAAGTGAAAACATGTGGGCGTAGATGGAGAGCGGTGTAACAAAGCGGGGAGCAGAAAAGACACAAAGAGAGGGCATCTTCCTCCTGCCGGATGTTGTGGCTCTGGCAAAAATGGTCGACTGACTAAACTATTCCTTTCCCCCACTTAAATATGAAGCAGCAACACCAATGTGGTTTGAGCCTACCATTCTTTTAAGTTATTCTAGCTCTGCAAACGTGGAACAAATCCCCATCTAAATTTAAAGAGCGCGTTCGACACTTTCTACAATCGAACGGGCCGAGGGAGCGTTACAGCCTGGAACACTCGGAAAACTTGTAAACACCAGAAAAAGCCAAACACCCTGCCAAGCATTGCATAAGTACGCACCCAATGTGAGTCCTACGTTATATAAGGAGATTAATATGTTGATAGCGCTGTATGATGAGTGTGAGGTATGGACTTTCAGACCCTCCTCTGTCTGTCAGTGTGGAAACGGTCGGGCTGGAGCTGCGCAAGACATCTGCCAGCCCGAGGATCTTAGGATGTTATCTCATCTCAGATAACGCGGTTGTTGTCCAGAAAGCCCATGACAAACACACGCAACATGGATATACACTCTCTCTCTCTCTCTTCTGCAATGTCTCACACTGTCTCCCTCTGTGTGTGTGTGTGTGTGTGTCTCTTTCTCTCTCCATGGTAGTCGGAAATAATTATTCCGGCAATAAAATGTAATAGCTTATCACGTAAAACTGCGCTGGAAATTTAGTGACTTACATGCAAACTGCTAAAGAGTAATCAAGCGTCTCTTTGACTACAAGTTAAAACAAGAGGCTGCAGTTCCTCTGTTTTGTTTTGTTTTGGCAACGTCGAAAGGCCTCAGAAACCATTTGAGCCATATTACGCCAAAACGCTAATAAACACAAATTAATTCCTCTTCAAATGGGGTGACAGCTCCCCTATGCCGGCTGCCCCCCCCCCTCCATCAGCTATGTAACAGTGAGAGGAACACTATGAACTCTGTCCTGATTGGTGGAGGTCAGCTGACCGTCAGAGACAGTGCTGTAATTATACTGATGATGGCGGCAACCGAATGCACTGTAGCCATGGCAACCGGGTGAAATAATAAACACCGCCTCCTCTTTGCGTTCTGCCTGCCGGGATGACGGCATCATCAGCTGCAGAGAACACACACATTGAGACACACACACACGCGGCCAAAGACGCGCAGGTACAGACTCTTGAATGCTCTCTGTGAATTAACCTGAATGCACACACACACACACACACACACACATGCAAACACAGACAGTTCAGTGAGATTGAACAACAAATTCATTCCCAGTCTTATTGAACCTGACCGGCCAACAGAATCTGACGCTGGAAAGAAAAACACACTCTCCTCTCCTCGTCCTCCTCCTCACACACTGCTAGTGTTTCACCTGGCCTTTGTCAAGCCTCTCCGAGTCCACACAGCCTCCACCATCTCACCCCGATCACAAGCTCATTGTTATGAGCCGAGCTAACATAACAGCGGGAAATGAGTAAGGATCACTGCGGGTTGTGCATACGAAAGCTATTCCCAATCTCACCTGGATCCTATTACCACTAGTTTGATTTCTAATATCAACCACATGAGACGATAGTTAGCAAGTCTGCGTGCCTGGCTGCTTTCTTCTTCATGCAAGGGTACGCGTGTGCGCCCACACACACACACACACACACGCTCATACACACACACACAGACGATTTATCAAAAAACCGCCACCCTCATTCAAAGCGGAGGAGGAACGAAGGGGAAGAGAAGAGATTGGCTCCGCCTGTTACTGTCAGTGGTGTGCTCGAAACTGCATCTCTCTCACACACACACACTCACACACACATTCCTCAGGCACATGCTTGCGCAAAAACAGTCATGTACATGCCAAACATTCACACACACTGCACACAAGATACAACCAACATCGCTCACACTCGTATTTGGCTCCACATGTGACCTTTTTAAACTCATCTCATCTAGTATTCAGGCGTTGGACTGAACATGTACATTTATGTCACACTGCATCAACTCTCAGCATTTCTGATGAAGGGAACTGAAGAAATGATGAGCTTCTTTGCAAAATGAAATAACTACCATTTGAAAAACGGCCACTTTTAAAGTGAGATATCAAAATTATGATTACTGGCATTAAAACTCCCTCTTGATTATTACTTAAATTATTGTTCCCTAGTTACGCACCTTTACAGTTACATACCAGAGGGTGTCAGTACTTTGAAAAGACATGAAGTGACATGTGATATTGTAATATGTGATAGTGAATAGTGAACAAGGGCGAGGGATGTTATCCAAAATGGATACAATTACCTTCTGGAAAGCAACATAATGGCTTCAATGTCATAGCATCCATCCATTAACCAGGATGACTGTGCAATATAGGCAATTTCCCTCTCAATTTTGTTTCTAAAGGTTTTCATGTGAACTGATTATCTCTAAAACTTTTTCTTTTTCATCTGCCAATGTGTGATTCGCCTTAATAGGATGCAAAGCTCCAACTGACCATGAAAAATCATTTTCGGAATATTTCCCATGGCTGCTACATCTCCCCATTGTATTATGGGTGACCTGTGCCTAATGCAGTTCAAGCTTTCGAAACGTCTAATGCCTTTGCCCTGTGGTGTCAGCCCACTGCTAAGTAAAACCGCCGCTCCTCCCCCGACTCCTCACTCCCATTCCAGCCTCATTTTGTGCATTCAGTGTTATTTATCAAGGAAGAGGAGAATTGAGTTTAATGATTAGCGCAATCTGACTGTATGCAAGAATTATAGCTACAAGAAAATGAACATGAGGCATTAGATTATGTCCTCATTGGCAAATGCATCTCTTTATTTGCAACTCTGGCTTCTTCATGCAACAGTCAGATGGTTCAGATATGGAGACTCTCTGTGGCCCGAGTGAAACGACGACATTTGTGCGTGTCTCACCTTAGCTAAATACTAACCATAGACCAACAAACCTCATGAAAAAATACAAATTATCCTAATACATCACATGAATGAACAAGGTTTGAAGGATGAGGAGGACAAGTGGGAGTGAGATGGGAACACAGTGAGAAGAAAGTGACTGTATAGGAACTCCATGCAGAATTTTGAATGCGACAGAAACTCAATCCAATGAACTGAAAAAAAAAACCCTAATAGTAAGTAGACCCTGACATTAAAAAGTGAGGGAGCAGACCACCATTGTCACCGTCTCTACTAGAGCCCTGAAGAATAAGACAAGGACAGAAAAGAGTCGGGATAAGGACAGAAAGAGTGTGTATGTGTTTACGTGTGTGCATATATTTGTGTGTGTGTGTGTGAGTATGTCCTCTGGAGCATCCCCAGGGCTGGCTCCCCCTGTTCTCTGTGGCCGAAGCCCGTCAGCGCTGCACTAAGAGCCCGCAGCGCTCGGCCAGGCCGGCACAGACAGACAGCTGCTATTAAACCCCGATTGTTTCAGGTTCACAGGGTGTGAAAGGGCCTGATTGAGGGGCTCTGATCCCAGTGAGGGTGGTCTTTCTCTCTCTCTCTCTCTCTCTGGAAGGTGGGAGGAGGGTGTTGGGGAGGAGGGGGAGGAGGAGTGCGGGGGGACGGGACTGCAGGCATCACGTGACGCCTGTTCCTTTCTGAGCGGACCAAAATGGAATCTGGACAAAAACACACCACTTGTTGCTGCCTGCCTCTGGGTGCGTGTGTGTCACGTGACTGGCGGTCAATAGTGCCAGCACAGAAATTAAAAGCACTGTCCGCATCATTAATGCCTGGGAAAGCCATTAAGCGTCCATGTTGAGATGTTTTCTACTGCAGCTCTGGCTCCATGAGCTCCTCATGGATCATTGATGTGGCATCGCATCTGCATTACATTTTGTGCACAACACAGCCGCACTTAAACATCATCTCCATGTACAAACACCACCTCACCTACCATTGCTTTGACTAGAACCAAAGAAGACAAAAAGAAACAACTCATTTCACCCTGTTCAACTGTATTCAAATGGCCTACAGACTTATCACCCGCTCTGATTTCGGCCGTGATAAACCGGATCAGTCCGATGTCGAAGCTGTCCTGGGACGGCCTATAGGAAGACAGTTCCTTCCTGTATGCTCTATTTGTTTAAGGGCATTCCCCTTAAGGAGCCTTTTGGCCTTAACACACTGATAAAGAGCAGGCAGGGTGAGGAAGCTCCCCTGCAGAGCTTTTCACACGTGGCCAAAGGACAAGTGCACTTTCCTCCTTCAAACTCTCCCCTGCCTCAACCTTGAGAAGGGCCCAGGACCGCTGACGAGCCCCGCATCGGTCAGTGAACCTCTCGGCGCTTTTCTGCGATAGATAGCATGTCTCTCATGTTTGGAAAGCGGAATCCTAGTCGTATCAGATGTTTACCTGCCAACACGCTTTGTTTCCCTTCTGTTTTACCCATCATTAAATTCATTTCCAAAGGTAATGAATTTAATTCCCACACTCGCTCAAGGCCTTGTGAAGTTTGTGTGAAGTGATGAGGCACTGACTGTGATTACACTGTTAATGCAATATCTGTAAGTACACAGACAATACTGCCCTCTGACCGTGATTCTTTGGTTGTTGTGCAATCAATTCAAAATTTTAAAAATAAATAGCATAGCGAATTGGGACCTAATCCAATATTCACAATGTGACTTCAGACTTTTCTAATGACTCGCTGTCTTTCCCTATCATGACATTCTGTGAGGTACACTGTGTGTGTGTGTGTGTGTGTGTGTGTGTGAGGTCAGAGCGTGAGTGAGTGAGTGTGCAAACGCTGTTTAGCAAGGTTGTGAGTTTGTGTACTTAGCACTTCTCACTGTCAGTTTGGAATAAATAAGTGTTTGGCCGTTCTATTGAGTCCAGTGTTGACGCTCTTCAGTACAGAGCCACTATATCCACCAGCAGCCTAATCTTCCCACATTAGCAGCTGAAGTCACCTCTTTTGGGGATAATTACTCAGATAATAGATACATTATGTAAGACTTCCCTTAGTTTTTTTTTTATTTTTATCTGCACTCTTTGCAGAAAGAAAGAAAGAAAGAAAGAAAGAAAGAAAGAAAGAAAGAAAGAAAGAAAGAAAAAGAATTGCTCTTATTTGCAAATAAATGAGATCCCAGGCTTCTATAAGAATATGCGTCCAGGGAACTGAAGTTACTGAATCCACTATCAGTCAATTGATGGATCATTTGTTTTCTGCTCCCTGTAGCCTGGCTGTGCTCGGGATGATGTTGTTTTGTGGGTGTCCTGACAGAAACTCACATTTGGAAAAGATATTGGCACCTCAAGTATTTCAGGTTACAAGAAACAGCTGTTCTCGGGCGGCCCTACGACCCTCGGCGGGGCCGGATGATTTTTAACTGTGTTGGCAGCCAGACCCCTAAAAGAAGCACTTCCCAAAGAGGTGGAGGTATAAAGACAGGAAAAGGCATATTTTCTGAGGTCTAAATTCAGACACACTTCAGTCCGTGCCAACATATTCTCCACATCAGCACAAATGGATGGAGAAAGGAGGACTAATGCTGTTGGTCTCCAAAGAGTTATGGGTGAATTCAACCAAACCGGCGGATCACAGCGACTTGCATATTTGCCTTTTTAGTAAGGTAGTAGAAAACGCGGCTTGCCACACAAGTGGTGAAAATTGGGTTTACAGGTAATCTAAATAATGTGTTTTGCAATAGTCCCAATGCGTAAAAACGACACGCTTCATCGCCTTTTATGCAGAAGTGATAAATCCAACAGAAGGTCAATTATTAATAGTGAAATACTTTGACCAATTCAACAGGCAAGAAAATTGTTATAGTTCGGAATAGCAAACACACAACTTGCTCACTATGAACACGCGAACACGTAAATATTTATCCATCATCCGCTGTGATTTATAATCTGAGCAGTCGTGAAAGCAAACGTACCTTAGGTTAATGTGAGAATATTCAGCATGAAACTTTTTGACTTGATTCCCAGTCCTTGGAAGAGCTCAGAGGGTTCGGGGGCTGCGAAAGTCTGAGAGTTTCCAATAAAGCCTCTCCTCTCTCTCTCTCTCTCTCTCTCTCTTTCTCTCTCTCTCTCTTTCTGGCAGACGCGCTCAGATGGAGATGACTGAATTCTTCTAAAAGCCGAGACCTTATCCCGCGTTTCAGAACTTCTTTTCCATAGCTTTTTCTCAGAGTCACTTTACGCAAACGGTGACAAAATTGTACCCCATGTTCGGCTACGGAGTCCCGCAAAGCCCCGAAGTTGGTTGCATAGCCAATGCGGGAATGCGCACCCCCTTCTCCTCCTCCCTCCTCCCTCCCTTTCTCCACAGTCTGTGGACCACCCCGAAACAGGAAGTTCACTTTTTGTTTTTCTTAAAAAAAAAAAAGGAGAGAGAGAGAGAGAGAGAGAGAGAGAGAGAGAGAGAGAGACCACGGTGCTTGGCTTTTCTCCTCTAAGTTAACATGTAGCACTGGATGCATGATGAATGTATTACAGGGTAAAATATCAAATTTGGGGCCTAACTGATATTCACTGTAATCTAACTGATCATAAATATATTCATATTGATCCATAAAGAAACTGAAACATATGTTTATATAAACCTTGTATGGACATGGCTATGTCTATAAAAAGTTCCCCTCTATGTTGTAATTAGGATAATCTTTCTATAAATGTTTCTGTTTACTCAAATGGTGTAACTTCATAGGCAAGTCCTCGGACAGCGTGTGTGGCTGGCTACGTGTGGGGATGCTGCAGATTGCTGCGCCTTACCAGTCTCAAGTTGTAAGTCCACCGCAAAACCCGGAGTGGAGTTCAGCCAGCCCATCCCAGGACTTTGGTAAGCTGTGCCACAGGCCTGAAGTGCGCTCAGCTTACACAAACACACAGTGTAAGGAATATTACTGTGCAAAAGAGGGGAAAGCTGTACTCATCTGTCCTTTAACATAACTGGACTTTAAATTTAAAGGTGCAAGTTGTGTTTTTACAGCTGCATTTCAGAGAGGGGAGTTATTAACCAGTGACTCGGTGATTACTCTATTAGGTGTTAAGATTTCTGGCATTCAGAACTCACTTTGCAGGCGCACTCTGTTTTGCAACAAAAGTATTTGGCCATTAGTTTTGCAAAGCCCCTCCCTATCTCCTCCCACCCACCCACTCACTTCAAGTGTTGAGAGATGGAGGGTGGTGCTATACACAAATATGCTTCACAACATGTTTGGTTCTCATCCTAGAACACTGAATAGTAAATAAGTATTATTATTTAAGTATTTCCCCATTGGGATATATGAACTCTTTTCTGGTTAGGTCTCTGCTCTCATTAGTTTGCCTAGGCTACTTGTTTCTATCGGGAAAATAAGTTTGTTAACTGGGTCACTTACAGGCCATCATAACAAAGAGGATGCAGGGTAGAGGAAGAGGTGTAATGAATTAGACTCATCATTAAGTTAGGTGCCCCCCATAGTAGACCTCATTTATAAAGCTAATGTTAGCTATTTATACAATGGGCATAATTCTGTTACTTTATATAAATTCAATAAGCCAAAATGTTACATATCGTGCATTGTTATTAAGAAGAGTTTTGCACCAAAACTCTTTTAAAACTATAAAGGCCTACATATTTTTAAAAAGTCTATAGAAATTATGTTTCAAATATGTTGCTCGAATAAATAAATCTCATGTATCTTATGTACTTTTATTTCCAACCCAATCAAGTTTCAACATCAAGATGTCCTTATTTTTTCCAAAAAAAAAACCAAAAAATGCTGAAGGAAGTAGTCCATGAAAAAACCATCCTGCATTTTTCTATCTCAGATCGTAGACTGAGTCATGTTGTTGCAATTCCTTGTTGACCAATAGAGGTCAATAAAAATAAGCAAGTCTTTCTGAAAATGCCTTAAAGAGCAAAGAGAGGACAAAAATCTTCGATGTTTACTTAACAGAGAAAGCATTAGATGGAGTCTGGACTTGGCTTTTTTTGTATTTGAAATTAATTTAGAGACCTACTGGACCATTCATGGAGCACTTTTAATATGACCAGAAAGAACTGAAGGAACCCACATACTGTCCACACTTGCAAAGGAGCTGGGTTTTTTTTTTTTTTTGGCAACGTTTCGGTCAGTCAGACCTTCTTCAGACAAAATACATATGACAAAACAATAGGTGCACTATTAAATTAAGCAGTTCAAACAAAAGAAAGTGGTTTACCAACAACTAAGAAGCAATATTAGAAATACTCTTAAAATCATTGTACATTATGGCCATGGCTGGCTTATAATTTTATACATTCTGATAGAAGACTATTGTAAACCAGAAGAGTGCACTCAGTAGAGTGCAGATCTCCTCCAGACGTGTGTGGTGACACAGTGTCTATATAAAGTAGATAGTTGTTATTGCTTTGTGCCACAACTCGTTGTAGGGAGGGTGAGAGGGGTTTTCCATGATGGCTTTGATCTTGTCCCTCATCCAAAGACGTGAAGATTACGTAAATCAGTCAGCTGACCTATGAGACAGTGATGGCTGTTTTACACTTCATTTTTTACAGTTCTGAAGCATCAGGCTACTTAACCTATTTTAAGCTAGTTAGA
The DNA here is from genome assembly GCA_900302615.1 of Holocentrus rufus. Taxonomy (NCBI): domain Eukaryota; kingdom Metazoa; phylum Chordata; class Actinopteri; order Holocentriformes; family Holocentridae; genus Holocentrus; species Holocentrus rufus. The sequence goes on from OMLF01052364.1 coordinate 14,367, forward strand.
CACGGCAGACAATGAATGTTATGAGGGAGTGGAAGTAGCAAGAACAAATGTTTTTCAAAATTTTTGAAATCACTGCAACCACAAGAGGTTCTTCCTCATACAGTCATAACTGTGCACAAAAAATTTTGGGCTGATAGGCCCAGCAGTTTGTGAGATTGGCAGAAAGAGGGACAGACACACAGATGCACCCAACTAAATGCATAATCCCCTGGTGGAGATACAAATATTATGATTATTTTACATTCAATAATAATAATAACAACACTGCCTCATTAAATAAAGTGGTTGCTAAGCAACAGCCTACATAAATACTTGTATGAGAGGCTATTTTCAGTCTGTGGATAAACATAAATTCACTGTTAAAAGTTTATCTAAAATTTTACAAATCCTTTGATCATGATCAGCAATGAGGACCAGAGCTACCTGGCTTATTTATTTTTAAAAATGTGGCAAATGTCTGAGATACCTGTTTTTATTTGGTTGGGGATTCTTAAAGGTGCACTATGCAAAATTGAGGGTAGCTTGAGGACCCCTTCGACCAAGACTGATGATGAGAACCATAGAATCAACCATCAAATTTCATTTTCATTGCGCATTTTGTGGCAGTGGAGTGTAAACGGTCCTCACTTCAGTCGACCCTCAGTATTTTTGCCCCATGCACCTTTAATCAACAAGTGCCTTATTCACATCAGCCTTAAGGAGCAGTCACATTAGCACTAAACTCAGACAGAAGTTTGTTGTGTCTCCTATACACATCTATTAAGAATCCATACAAACAATGAAAAAAATTCGGTGCAAATTCGGTGTGATGTGCAAAATCTGCAGTCTGAGCTCAGATGTGACTGTACATTATACTGCTCATTAGTCAACACTATACTGTACTGATTGTGCAGTTTGCTGTGCAGCATCAGTGCAGACAAGTATCTTAATCCAATTTGCAGAACCTGAAAGTCACCACACAGCACTGCACACAAATTCAGCTAAAACATGTGAACATTATTTTTTAAACGAAAGGATTGTGCTTCATTTTTTTCTTTTGCAACCAACAGCATTTTAGAGCTATAATTATATATCACAAATGCACATCCACAGTCTTTAAAAAACCTTTTCTTCAAGCCAACAATGAAAGCTGAGTCAAAGCTTAAGCAGTTGGTGACCTGAACTGAGGCAAGAGTCCATTGAGAACATACGGCAAGTGCTTAAATCAGATTTTGTCAATGAGAGTCGTGGGCTTTAGTCCCTACATAGCTGCTGCTGTAGTAGCCAAGCAGGGAATAGTTGGATATAAACAGGCTCACAGATGTTGGAGCCATATGCTTCATCTGACTGCAATGTGGCAGAGAAAATCCCACACAGGCTGAACATCCCATTCTGGTCAGGTGGAGAGGCAGAGAAGTAGCTTCACTCTAGATTATCAATGGGATGGGATTATAAAGGTGAAGCTGCAAGTTAAGAGCGCACAGGTGTGAGATGGTACTGAGCTTACTGGATTATGTGGGTTATGTATTTGTGATACTATAGTTGGAATGTTGTATTTACATATATTCTTCAAAATATTAATGAGGAGCAATTGCAATCAAAACTATGAAGTGCCACTAAATTTGAAACTCAAAATTTGCATGTCAAACACCTGGCATCAAACAATCTTGATGTGTATTTTAAAGCAACTTTAGAGCATTTGCTGGCTACATAAAACCAGAATAGAGTATTTTAGTGCACTGCCATAAATCTTTCCCAAAGGATTTTTGTTGTTTTCCATCAGATGAACAGTAGCCTATGTTGAAGCACTGAAAAAGAAAGTGGTCTTTTATTATCTTATGCAAAACGCAAATCAAAAAGAGTCTTTTGCAATGCCTCTACACAATGTTTTTTTTTCCTTTAATATGCGGTAACTGAAAAATCTCAGATTTTAAGGACAAGACCCACTGAACTCATACATTATGCATGCATAAATGGAACTGTTTGCCAAATTTACTTCAGTGAGTCTCAGTGAAGCTTAGAGAGTCAAAGTGAATGGGACATAAATAAAAGGTACAGGTGTCCAGTTCCACAAGCAGTTCAAAGCTCCTAGAGGGCTTACAGCGCTAGACGGATTACAGAGAGGGCAAGTAATGTAAGTAAATCAGAGCAAAAGCTTTTGGCCAAGCCTCTAAGTTCAAGTGCAAATTAGAAAATGCAGCTTCACTGCTCATCACTTTCTTACTTGAAACCTTGCCTGAGCATGCACTTACAAAACCTTTCACTGTACTGTACTGTAGTCCCTTAACCATTAGCCGCCATGAGGGACTGTGTTCACTGATTGTTATACATACTTTTTTGCAGACTTCATTTAATCTGCTATGACCTATACATTTGTAGAGGAGAGAAACTAAGCTATTCACACAGTTATCTAACCAGAAATATAAACAGGGTCTTACTTTGTGATATGACTAGAAACAGATAGACCCATCTTTGGTATTTGATTTGACATTGAACTGGCATGTCATTCTCTCTGTGGTTGCAGAACTACTGAAAGGTAAAGAAAGTGTTTTATAAGTGGATAGTGGGTTGTCTCCAGGTTTATTTAAGGCCATTGGAGAGTGCATGAGAATTGGCCTATTAGCAGGGTGAGAGGGAGAGAATGCATCTGTCACTAAGACTCTGAGCAGCTGGACACCATTCCCCCATGCTACAAAATCCACAAAATCTTTTAAAGGATTTGTTTTTCCATTGCAGATGGCCCTTTGCACATGTTTTCTTCCCATTGGTCCGGGGTCCCAAGCTGACAGTGGTACAGCTCCTTGGGTGCCACTTATAAGGGAGTGTCCTCCCTGCACTGGGTTTCACCTGAGACCATCACACACTGAGGGGAGGAAACTGCAGAAGAAAGACTGAAAGAGATGAGCAAGGTGAGGAGAGAAGCAAGTCTGCAAGAGTGTTGCATACTTTACGTCACTGTTGGATGGACAGGTAAGAGTTCTGCAGAGATAGTCCATTACAGTTTATCCACATAGTCTTGCATATGATATTTAACAAGTTAAATAGTTGAATAATTTTATAATTAAAGACTGTGTTTATTATGTGCATGTGCCTCCAATGCATGCACAAATTTAGATTTATTAATTTTATGTGCATGTTTGACATTGTTAAGTAGCATGCAAAAATATTGGTTTGTGATGCATATGAGGTTTTAATGTTTGCAACTGGCAAATGGAATCAATTGCAAAGGGACATTTTAGTACGTTGTCATCAGTGTTATGATAGTGCTATGCACTATTTGCATTTATGCATGAAGTTGATATCTGCACATACACATGCATGCACACATTTGTGTGTTATGTGTGGTTTAAAACCAGTTTATGACAGTGTTTTATGACAGTGTCAGTATTTTATTTTCCTACAGGTTTTCCTAGATAGTTTTCAAAAGAAAAACTTTCTTAGTTTTTCAAAGAAAAACTATCTTGGTCAAGATAAAATATTGATTAGTTTTGAATGAAATCAAATGAGCAGTGCTTGTTTCATCAGAATGGCTCTTGCTGCATATGCTGTGTCAGTTTGTGCACTTCAGCATTTTGTCTTTGATATCACATAACAAATATGTAACATTGTTCAGCTACTGCAGGTAAATAGTTGAATATTGTTAAATCCTTTAACACTTCCCAAGATAACTTATCAATTAACAGAACATAACTTCATTATTCCCAATTTATGCTCACGCAGATCCCTTCTTTTTATTTTTATTAAGAATAAGTACCTTGTGAACTGTGTTATTGGCCTGGGTTTCTGTTTGTAAAAATTTTTAAGAATTTAGTCAGGACAAAGATCTTGATAACATATATTTTTTTGTCACTCTTTTTACTTTGTCAATTTACTACAAATTCAATATCTATTGTATATTTTTGTAATGGTACAGTCTTTTACTCACAATATGCGGTCTTTTCTGCTACTACTACAAAAAAAATAATAATAATAATTACCATAACATAATAATTAACCACGCAAGCAAGGCTGTGACCTGGAGGGGTGAAATGACATTACTGTTAAATGTTTGACCGTATTATCTGATAGCAGTACTAGTCGGCCAGTCACGAGAGTTATCGTAATCCACAGTATCGTTCTGAATGGATTACACACACCAGACTGTAAGACAGTTTAAACAAGAGACAGGTTGGGCAAGGACAGCGTACTATATTAATTTCCTTTTGAAAATATATTAATTATGAACAAAAGGGAAAAAAACAATCTAATTCTTATTTGTTTTTGGGGGTTTTTTTTGTTTTTTTTTTATTAAAGCTATTTTCAATGTAGTTCAAAATGTGGAAGCTGAGCAAACTTGCAATACAGTACTACAAATATGATATTCGACAAAAGAATAGTCACACAGCTTTTTTATGGAGAAAAATAATGAGAAAATATGGCTATTATGTTATGAATTATCATATGAGCAGGACAGTTGTCCAGGATGATAGACTGCCGTTCATGATGGTTGTGCAGCATATGCCATATCTTTCTAGCTTTATTTATTTATTTATTTATTTTTAGTAAAAAAAAATCAAACTGCATGGTAAATGGTAAATCAGAATGCATGTATCAGTATTACCAGAGTAAAGGAAGCTGTACAAAATATCCAATTTATCCAATTAGATAAAATATTTACTGCGTTCTTATGATTAAGGTCGTTGGCTGTTAGTGACAACACAGTTGTGTTGATGTATTCGTAATAAATATGGCATTGAGACTATATTTTCACTGCACTGTGTCTGTCAATGCAATTCCTATTTTAAATACATAATTTAATTTCTTATCAATGTACCAATCAATCAATGTATCAATGTAATGTCTTGAAGCAAATATAAACACATGTCTGTCTGGCTCACAATCACCAGAGGGCAGTATGATACAAGCCTGACAGCAAGGCACACCAGAACACCATGGAAATAAGTCCCACAGATTCACCAGTAGTCGAGTTATTTAGTTTATAGAGCACATATACAGGAACTAAATAATGTGTCATTCTTGCTTAAGGAAATGCACAGTGTGTACACATCCAGTCAATATATTAGAGATATTTTATTTTGATGCTTGTACTGAAATATCCTTTGTGACCTATTTTTCAATTCTTGTCTTTGTCTACTTCTTTTACAGCCAAATGAAGAGGAAAGGAAACCCACAAACAAAGATAAACAGTTTATCTGCTGTGAGTGCAAAAATTGATATTTTCTGATTATAAGGGGTAGAATTTATTGATTAGGAAATGTAAAACATTTTGTATTTACACAGAGCCTGCACTGCCATCATTGTAGACTCTGGTTGCAAAAATCAAATATTAGCTTGTTTATATTGTTTTTTACATATAGTAATCAGTGTTTTCAAACTTGCCCTACTTTTCTCTTCCTTAAGTTGAACAGATCCATCTACATCCTGGCAGAATCACCATCAACAGCCACTGTTTAATGATACAGGAGAGGCATGTTAACCTTTTATTTCTCACACTAGGTATGTATGAGGCTTAAAGGTAAAGTGAAAAACGACTGCACAAATTATAGACAGAATATTCTGTGTCAATCTGACATCATTAAAAAGCTTCCTCCATGTGTGCCCCCCCTCGTCACACATGTAGAAACTTGCCATTATGCTGATATGCTACTTGGTCTTAGATTACAACCGTTGGTCCAATCAATGAACCAGTATATTTTCATTCAATTATTGGGTTGTTCCAGTGATTACTCACACTGTGCCAATATACTTTTTATACAATCACATGATTTGTATTAAAAGTTATTATAATGATCAATTATGATTGGTAATGAACTCCATTCATCCATTCACCCACTTTCACCCTGCCTGACTGGGTCATGGTCATGGCGGCAACAGGTGGAAACAAATTCCACATAATTACTTAATTAATGAATAGCTTAAAGGAACTCATTATTAAAATATTAAGGGGGAAGGAAATTAACTGAGTACATAGCCTATATTTTACTCTTCACTACTGCAAAAGCAAAACTCCACAGCACTCCTTGGCCGTAACATTCATGTCATCTCAGGAACTTAGCATACAATTACCTGATTGGGTATTTTCCATTTACTCTTCCCTGAGAGAATTAGGTCTCCACAGGAAATTCTGCGTGGTAAGACCTGAGTGTAAGTGAGGTGGAACAGTAAGGACTGTGACATTAATTCCCTGAGCTGTGCTGATGCAAGCTCCTCCTGGATCATGAACTATTTAAATCCAGTAGCCCCTGTTGGAGCACTTCCTGGTTGGTGTCCTCACACCCCACCTGTTTTCAAGACTCTGGGCTTCCAAAACCAATGGAGTCCAATGGAGGTCAATGTCACAGTGCCACTGAGCAGGACATGATGCTAACACAAATAAGCAACTAGTAATGAGGTCAAGAACAATTCGATCACTTTTCAGTACCATGTGTTTTTAAATAAAAAATATATCTGAAGTTTATACACATGTGACTGAAATGCAAGAGAAATGCACATTTCAAAGCAGAAAAAACAAAATAGTTTGTAATGAATATATAAACAATCTTGATCAGGACATGACACGTGTCTTGGCTTTATTTACCACTGTAACCACTCTAATGTGACAGTTTGAACTCAACAATAGACTACAATCCCATGTATTTGACACCAGCAAGTTTGAAAATACTACCACTGTATAGAGCCATATAATGTAGCCTACATATGTAAACCCAAAGATCATGTCACAATAAAATGAAAAAGAAAAATTATTAATGAATGTCTCAAACCCATGTTTCACCTTTTTGTCCCCCAAAACAAATCTGGGGAGGAATTATTGCTCCCAGTCTGTCCAACTGTCACACATGGTATCTTGGATGCTGCCAATTTGATGTTGACACTGATTAGCCTAAGGGGGCGCTACAGTGTTCGTTTTATTGACTGAGAGCCTTACATAATATTTTGGTATTTTTTTGCCCTTTTTAGAACTCTATAGAAACAATCTTCATTCGCTGCATTTGTTTTGGACAATGCCTCTATGCACCTGTGGTAACTAGCTCACTGTGTTTTATACTGATGCCAGTTTTTCAATTGATTGGATAATGACAAATTTTTTTCAAAATTTGCTACCAAAATGCCTGGAAGATGGGGAAATACTAGATGCACCCGGTGGGTGGTCACATGGGTGACGCTACCTGATTTGGATTCCTATCCAATTTGAACAATCCTTACTTACTCTAACCTTAACCACTAACCTAACCACTGTGCATGCATGGTCCACATCGACCATGGGTTGCCACAATGGGTATGCATGGCCAGTGGGGGCATTTAGTATGACATGGATACCTGGCATAATCCGCAGCCCTCGGGGCAAAGAGTTTTTTATGATCTATTTGCTAAAGAACAACATTGACAAACCGTATCTATCCACTCCTAAGGAATACCAATTCAGGGTGGATAGGCACAGTTTGCTGGTGTTCAGGAGCACAGCAAGAATGTCCAACCATCCTGCCTACAGCAAATATAACTAAATTCTACGTTAGCTACCTGACATAAAGAATTCATCTTTCTGATGCAAAAGATGTAAAAAAAAAAAAAGCACATTTAGAATTACTACAGGAAAATAGCGAATATTTAGTAGCATCACTGCTGTTGAAAATATGCTCCTCATGCCCTTGCTGTAACAAAAATTTCTAGGAGAAGCATTCTTTAGTCAAACAATAGGCTATAGCCATAGGTCTAACTGAATCACCAGCTAGTCCTATGGCTTTTCTTTTAGGCAAAGCAATACTATAATAATGCGCTGTAGTAAATAATAATTGTGTACTCATGGTGTCAAAAACACATATTTACTAGGCCAATTGTATGCCGTTTGGAGAGAAACATTTCTTTTGAGTCTGCAGTTAACTGACAGAACATGTTTACTACATACATAACATGAAGAACCCTTTTAGCACCCTGGAATTGCTTGCAAAGTCTCCAAGGAGAAAGAGCTAAGGAGGGTTTTAATAGCAAGATCACTTTAGTACAGTATTACAGAGTGAAGTTGTGCTCATGTAAAGCTGATCTGCATCATATCATATGCTTGTTCTAATCTAGCACATACCATGCTGTTTAGACAGTGGTTGGCAGGATTTCTTGAAATGGAACATGTACCTGTGCATTAAACAAATATATGTGTGACCAGCACTGCAATATGAGCAGGAGGGCTGCAGTAACTACCACCATATGAGCTTGCCACCTGTCCCACACTATGCAGGAAGTACAGCAGAAGCATGCCACTTCAAAATTGCTTGTGGCAAACTTTGTTGGACCAATCTGCTGTGTGTTTTGAAAATACATATTGAGACTTGTCTTGTCTTTGATTGTTCCAGTGCCTCCAGTTGAGTCAGAAAAACAATGTCAGCTGTTTCTGGATTCCTTGTCAAAGGTTCTAGCTACCTGGGCCTCTGTTGTCCGCATACTGATCATACAAGTAAGTATTTCTGACAGTCTTCATGAAAAATACAAGGTTTTTAAATCCCTCAAAAAGTCAGAGGTGGTTACTGTGTCACAAATAAAGTAAAGAAAAACAGTTTCTGAATACCAAACAAGATCCAAGGTTGAAGATTGCAAAAAAAAAAAAAAGAAAAAGTCTGACATTGACAACAGTGACTTCTCATCTAGAGAAGCACAAGAACCAGGAATGCATCGAAAGTCCATTTCATTTTGTGCAGTCCTTTGATAGTATGGCATCCTGCTATTTTGATATTGCTTTACTGTATCTTTTGTAACTGTGTCCACAAATTGGAAACAGTAAAAATACAAGCTGAAATGTACCACCTTTAAAGGCACCAGCAACACTAAGTCCACAAGTTCAGAGATCTTAAAAGGTGTCCTAGTGGTACGCCAAGGCTATTCAGATAGATCCCATTTGTAGTATTGCTTGTTCGAGCTATACCTTCCTTGAATGTTGTCTCCAAGAGGCAGCCATGTATTGATTTGGGGCCTTAGCCATTCATGCGTAAATCTGTTGCTTTTTACTCATATTTCTCGCTAGATTGTTGTTGGTAATGTATGTATTGTTGTTTGATATTATTTGGCAGAGCCAGAGTGCTACAGATCATACCTTACCAGAGAGGACCTGTATCATGGGACTGTCCTTAAAAAATCGGTGTCCTTTTGGACCTAAAGGAACAATCAGGACTCAAGGACTCAAGGACAATCAAGGACTGTTAGCTGTGAGTAGCCTATCTTTAGGTGCAAATTGATGATAATACTGTCAAATATTATGTTTTGTTCTATGCTTATATTGGCCTCTAAGATACTCAGTAGCCAGCAGTGTGTCCTCAGAATAAATAAACAATAATAAATAGTCCGATGGTGTCTTTAGAGCCCTTGCCAAAGATTCCTGGTACCCAGACACCTGCTCTATTTTTGTTCTTATGGGATAAGTGTACATTCCACAATTTGCCTAAATTTAACTTCCCACAGCACAAAATGGGAGCTGAATGGCTGGGCCAGTCTTCTGAAGAATGGGTCAGCCACTTTGCGGGTTAGATTTGTGAGTTACTGAACTAATTTTGGGTGGCACCCCAGGTTTTCGGTCTTAGGTCAGTGATTCACTTTCAAGCAGGGTACAATGCCAGGGTGACTTAGACTGAGTACCTTCTTCAAGCATATAAAAAGCTTGTCACCTCAACTCTGTGAAAATGACACCACCATTCCTAGAATATTCCATGTATTTGAGTACACAAATACTACTGCAGGTGTTCTTCACAGGGAAATGTTGTATCGGGGACTGTCAGAACCCCGTTGCTTTCCTTGATGGTTTGTTTTATTTATAAATCCTCTGCAGAAGGAATTGACTATTTTTATTAGCTGATAGAGCCATGTGTTGGTTATGTGACTTGTCAAAGCCATACCATCATTGTACTGCAGACCATGCATTGCAGTTCTCGCTACTGCCTGTAGCCCACTTTGCCAGTACGGTCCCTTTACTCTTCTGTTTGCAGACTCAAGGTGCAAGTCAAGACTTTAGTGACAACATGAGACTAGAGAAATCAGATGCAACTGCTACATCATTAGTAAAACAAAGACAATATAGCTCTATCAAGCTCAATACGTATATACAAATTCCCAGGTTGACATGCCCAAAAGCATATGCTCTTGACATCTAAAGAAACGTGACGGTGAGGTTTGCCTAAATCCAAGTCACCTTGATCTTATTTTGATCACTTCAACCTTCTTCACAGAAGGTCTTTGCAGTGCGCCTCACAACAAGATGTTTCTTGGTTTGAATCTTAGCCCTGATTCTGGAGTTTGCATTTTCTCCCAGTGTTTGCCTGAATTTCTTCTGGATACTCTAGCTTCTTCCCACAGACCACAGACATGCAGATCAAGTGAATTGGGGACTCTAATGGACTGGTGATGTCCCCAGAATGTTTCCGTGCCTTTCACCTTCTGCATGCTGAGACCAGCTCTCCTGTGTCCCTGAACAGGAATAAGCAGGTATGGAAAATGGATGGGCAGAGGGAAGGTCTTTGCTGTTTGTCTGAGGTTCTTTTGTTAGCATTTCTCACACTAATGCTGTGCAATTCACAGTGGTGGTAAAGTGCTGGCGTGAGATTTTGTTTCTTTCATTATACTTACATTACATACTATACATTAGCTGTAGTATATGGACACTGACTGAGGACAGTGTAAGGGGTCTTCAGGCTCATACTTGTAGGTGGTCCAAGCTATCAGTGTCTTCACTAAGAGTTTTCATTAGTAAACATATATGCGATGAATGCTTGATATCATGTGGAATTTCATGTCCATGGGTGTGCTGTAGCTGTTTTCTTCAGCTACATCGCTAGGTCAAAGTTTTTGACACTGGAGAGTAGAAAACAAACAAGAAGTCTAGTGCCCTCTGCTGACCAAACTGTGAATAGACACAGCACCAATCTGTCACTTCCATTTATCTTTGCACTGGTCACCTTATACATTTGCTGACCAGGACAATGTATTGATTTGGGTTTGATGACACCTTATACCATATACCAACTGCTATCTGCATATTACATATTTTTGGCAATTTTGGACCCGCTAGAGTCAAAAGAGGATACTGTGGGCAAGAGGACCCCTTTAACATTCATTTTTGAGATGCATTCTGCTACAACAGACATTGATTATAAAGCCCCTCAAGCAATTTTTCATGGTGACTTTGGCTAAACCATGACTCTTTAGTGTCAAGTGGTTGATCATCATGGATTTTGAAAATCTTTGAGGTGAACACGTGAGGGGTGAATAACCCGATCATGGTGAAACAGGAGTCAGTTTAATTGGATTTTTCCCTGTAGTAAATCTGAATTAGTGAAACCCCAGACACAATACCTAAACAGTGCCACCATCTGGCAAATAAGGAAAGTGAGTGGACTGCTGATTTGTTTTAAATAATATTGATAATATACTAACAAACATGCCACCAATTCCCCTGAACGTGTTACATAACAATAACAATGACAATTATGCTTATTTTGCTAACCTAAATGAATGAACATTTCTTAATTTAAAAAACAATAAGCCTTTCTTCAGCCTTAATTTGCCTAAGACTATTACTAAGTCTGGCAGAGAATCTTGCAATTGCTGTATTCATATGATATTTATATCAAAGTGTTTTTGCATATTTTGAATAGCAATAAATATTTTTGACACATAGTCAACAGATACTTGATTTGTTACTACTGTATGCTAAATTAAAATGATGCTGCATGACTGGATCGTTGACAAGAGATGTAGTAGTCTCATCCCCTGATAAAGTTATGAATCGTGATTATATTATGAATCATCACAGTGATACATTATGATAGTGATTAACAAAATAAATCACAACATCAACATTATGACTGCCAATGGGATACTATAATATTAGTGAGTTTGATTATTGGATTCCCTCTTACTATTTGCCGTTCAGTTATCGACATCATGTTTCTGTTTGTTTTTTGTTTTTTGTTTGTTTGTTTTTGTTTTTGTTTTTGCAATAGTGGTTGTTGTGAATCAATTTACTATGCTCACAGCAGACATTACTTACTCTCTTTATTAAACACTACACTAACACTATGAGATGCAAATTCAATATTTAACATTTGACATGAAGCTAAACCTAAAAAATATTTGAAAGATGATTTTTTATATTGAAACAGTGGCCAAGTCACTCTATACCTCAGACAGGTGTGTCTGCACTAATGTGAAGACTAAGGAATTAAATTGAAACTTAATCTGGAAAGCCTTTTTTTCTGAAGAGTGAGCTTAATTAAAAATACAAAGCTATTCAGTGGGCTGTTCACAGGGCTATTGTCAATGCATCCTGCAATTGAAGGCTCTAGATTACTGACTAGAAAATGGCATTCAGCAACTTCACAACCCATAGCTTTTTATCATATCAACACTAAAATAAAATCAAATGACTACAGTTATGCCTAATATTGTCTTGCATTTCCTTCTGTTTAATATAAAAGATCATCTATCCAGACAAGACTCTTTAAATCAAATGATCTCTTTTGTCTAATGTGCAGCTCTAACTTGTGTTACAGCATGTAGCAAAGAAGTGTAATACTGTGCTAATCAAAGCTTTAAAATGACCATTTTACCTCATGTCAAATGAATTGTCAATATGAATTCAGGCCCATTCAATTCTCAACACTTTCTGACCTTAATTCTTGAATTGCAGAGTTCACACCAAGGATGCAGATCTGATGTAACACAGAGAGATATATCAGGTAACTGGGTCTGTCGTAATGGGATCATCCTGTGGATTTAAAAGTTATTTGAAGTGCCCTGTACATTGGTGTAAGAGTGCTATGCAGCCATCAGTACAGATGCATTTTAAAGTACTTCTCAATATATTTGATCAGGTTTGGGTTTATGTCCAGAATTTGGTGACAAAAGCATATTATGACTATTAATGAGAAGAAAGGTTAGCTGAATACATACTGGCATAATGTTGGCTTAGCTGAATCATATGTTAATAATATATTCTTTGTCTACAAAACTTTTAAAAGTTGGATATTTATAGGATATATCATATATTAATTGAATGGCAACTATATCATTACCCTCTTGTAAGTAAATATTCTGACATGACACCTGCACAGTTGCACCTTTGTCATGTGTTAGACACTTATGAACTCTATCTCAGTGGAAGGATTCATTCAAAAGTCTGCTATAGTTCAAACTCTGTTTGTGTGTACTGGATTGTACCAGTTCGCTGAGAAAGCTTTGTCTTTAGTACAGAGTGGCAAATTGAATAATTGAGCTCTCTGCTTAGGGACTTAGCTTGACTTAATCAACAGCAAGTGTCACGGGCCTGCTTTTAAACTTGACAAGCTCCCTTTTTAAGCATTTTCCCAACACAACACCACAAACTGCTGAAGAGATGGCATGGCAGGAATCACTAACAGCCTGAAATGTCACTGCATGTACCTGCTTGTGCACTGATTGAAGCAGTCTTTTTTATATGGTTGTTTACTGTTGTTACCTGAGGACTGCTGAGGGAGAGGGAGAGAGGGAGAGAGTGTGGGAGCGGTATCTTCTCAGGGTTGTTCTGTCATGACACCGCAAGGGACACATCTGACTGACACCTTAACCCTCTCCAGAGGATTTGTGGGATTGCGAGTGAAGTGAAGGATTAGGGTTTTAGTGGTACACAGCCATCAGTGGGTCTGTGGGTCAGTGTGTCAGTATATCAGTGAGTCACTAGGTTTTTATTTTTCCCAGAGTAGGCCAGCAATCTCCTTTCCATTAGCATGGCCAATGCATTCACTTCCTGCGGTCACGGAGTACTCACCTGCCCACACAACACAAACCTGCCTTGCCCATTGCTCTAAAACCATGACACGTGCAGCCACACACCTCTTGGAGCCTTTTCTCCGTGATCTTCAACTGACATAAACAAACAAGGCTCCCATTTATTTGATCGTGCATATAGTGGATAGCATGACTTTGCCAGCGAAGGGGCATTTCAACTGCCTGTTTGGCATTTTGGTGACTCGCTGTGAACTTGGCTGAGCCTGGGAGGAGTGGTGCAGTAGGGGGTGTGTCATAAACAATGTTTAATCGGTGTCAAAGATTGCTGTTATTGTGCTTGCATTGCCTGCCTGCCCAGAGCACCTCAATAGTGCACTGCGAGAGCTTAGAGTCACAATTATACTGTTTTACATCCACTAATAATAACCACACCGTACGACTTAATGTGGCTACTGGCGGTGGTTAACATATTGATGAAGCTGACAACTTGGACCACCATACCTGGCGCCCCAGTGACTTGTATAAAGAATTTCTAGAATCTGTCCATATTCCAGTTAAAAAAGTTAAAAATTACTCAAATCTATATCAGCTATATGCACGAATACTTTGCTTACCTTAAAAACATTGTCAGTGCAACAGATAAATTGTTCCATTTCAGATGTCGAAACACGGTCATTGGCTCCGCAGAACCAGTGTTGGCTGAACTAGTGGAGTTGGCAAATCCAGTCAGAGGTTTTGGCAGCTGATTGTTAGGAAATTCACTAAGATTTTTTTTTGACGTGGAATATTTGAAGAACAATTAATAATTACATACTGCAGTAATTGCCCACACAAAATCTATTGAAGAAAATCGATGCGTATTTCTATTTATTCTCTCAAAGTTCAATCTTAATATTGTTGTTATTGTATAAATACTTCTAAGGTTATACAGAACAGTATTTCTATAGCAGTGTACTGTATACTGGATTGTGTAATGTTTTGTAATTTAATGCTCTGAATACAATGCTATAGTTACAATTCATTAACTTTTTTAACTGTGACACAAAATTTGTGTTCCAAATGCTCACACTTGAACCAGGTTCATAACATCGTATTTCATCTTGTCATAGTCATGTGGGCCCTGTTGTTTAATTAAAACATATTTTTATCACCATATGCAACATCACTGTATAACAGCAACATGTAATTTGTTTGCAGCTCATGATTTTTTATCTTGTTTATCGGCTCCTACTCAAAATCATTTGACAATGAAGCATAGAGCAGTATCTTTGTGAAGTGGATTGTTTACTTCTGACCTATTGTCTCAGCTTTATACTGTGATCAATCCCTAATGCAAACGCATGATTTGACAATGAATACATGCCAGGGGAATCTGACAACTATTTACATACCAAACACAGACAGTCCATAAAACCACTTCACTATTTGTGTGAGCAAACACGCCCTTTGCCTTACAGACGGTACACTTTGATTGCACGACAACTACCACGTTTCTCATGCAGGCTAAAATTGGAAACTTTATCGCTGTGTTTTCAATGCAAAGAATTCTTTTGACTTATATGGACGTATTTGAACCATCTGTGCCGTTACCATGACTGCTAATGCATGAAAGGGAATATCAGGCAAATTTTGTTTTAAAATGTAGTGTTCTTGGCCTCTTGGACAGTTTCTGTTTATATCTGGGAAAATAGTCTAATGTTGCCTGTGGCGAGACAAGAAGACATAAGGGTTTGTCTTGTTCCCTAATTTGTTATGTCACACTGAAGTACAGCTCCACTGAGAATGAAAAGATAGCAAGTGCAACTGTGAAAGGTGCCTAAGGAGATTTTCTGGGGATATGGCTACATTTAGCTATTGTATCATAAAGTTCAATGTAAGGTGAAAGCAAACACTGTATAAGTCCACAAACTCAGTCTCCCATTGATAAGCAAAAGGGATACAAGGATACAGCTGGGGATACAGCTGCTCATGTTCACAGATATTTTTTTTTCAATTGCCTTTGGATGTGAAAATGACTTACTTGAATTCTTTAGTCCCATATAAATAACTTGACCCCGCATAAATGAAGCAAAATACATATTCAAAATTCAAAATATTTATTTATTAAAAATATTTTCACTGTAATCACATCATTTCAGCATATTATGACAGACTTCTTACATTTAATCAGCATTACAATATATTTATTGTACATAAAATATAGTATAATATAAAAATAAAGATCAGAATTACTACTTTAAATTGATACAGAATTCAAATGCTGGCGCCACTTTCACCAGTTACAGTATACAGAAATCTCTGCATCATCCCTGTGCTCTGCAAATATATACAATATCACACAACTAGAGCTTAAGAAAATAACCGGATTGACATTTTCTTATTGCTTTTGCATTTTTGGGTAGTGCCCATCACAACTATAAGTAGTAGATGCATCAAGCAGAATTTGCTCTAAAAATACAGTAGGGTAATAAAGTGCTTAGTAAGCTATGTCAGGATGGCACCTCAATGTCACATAGTGTCCTGGGACAGGAAGTGCTTGCAAAATAAAACAAACAATAAACTATAGCATTAATTTGTTGTCCGCAGGTGAACAATAAGGTGATAATACAAGGCAGCTTTTTGAAGCAATGAAGACTGGCAATATGAAGCGTGGATGGGGAATGGCGAAGAAGTTATTTGTTTATAGGTTATTAAGAGGAAAGGTGATGACAAATGTTCCTCCATCTTCATTGCCTGAAAAAGTTGCCTGTGTACCATGGTTGTACAATACAGTAGCTAAGGGCTTTAAGCCATACAGTTTACCACTGTATTAAGGATAATTTCCATAAACAAAACACCATCCATAAAGCAGAGAAGATCTTTGACTTCTACACTGCTAAGCTTAGTGTAAACGTAGTTGAAAAGACAAGCTAAAAGACAAGATGTTTTTAACCCTCAAAGAAACACCAAATACTGTTTGCCTGGAAAGCATATGATTTTACATCATCCAAAAAAACTTTAGACTTTGCGAGATGTGAATGCCAACGTGCCCACAGCACATGCCCATTGACCCACCTGCCTCACAGACCTTCACATTACCTGACACTGAGGCAATAGCTAAATGTTTGCTTTTGCTACTGAGAAATAACCTTGAGTTCATGCCGTCAGAACCCCAGTTGCCCAACTGATTACCTGAGTAAATAATACAGTGGAGATGCTGATTAAACATATTTCCAGCTGTATGCAGCATCGGCTAATGTAAGGACAGCTGTCAGGGCTGATTCTGCCTGTGCCAGTTGTCACTGTTGTCTTGTGTTGCTTGAATCATAAGAATTTTTTTTTATCACGTCACAATATACTGATAGTGCCTCTTGAATGTAATACAAAAGAATTCAGATTATGGTCATAATATATGCAAAGGTTGACATGAACAATATGCTACAAGTATGCAGGAAAGACTGCATTAATCATTAATGATGAAAGTAAAAGTAAAATACACAGAGCTAAGTATAAATATGAATATAGACTTAATTCTCTTTGGACATTATTCTTCCTTTTAACCAGTGTGACTTGATGCCAAATGTACAAGTTGTGCTTGTACATCACAAGTCAACATGGAAGGCACAATTAAAATTTAAAAATATCTTTTTGTGGCTCCACAGGCCACCAACAGGGAAGAGTAGCCATGGAAATTCAAAGCCTTGTAACATGATAAGCATTCACAGATTTTATGTATGTGAACATAGTGACTGCAACACAACACAGATAGAGACAAAGCTATTGGGCTTTTAAGAGCTGGACATGTTGTCACTTTTGCTCCTAATTTCCTGAGATCCATTAAAATCTTTACTGCATCACTGAACTGGCTCCTAGCAGCAATCATGAAGGACAAAATAAATGTAAATGAAAATGAAATGACAAAGAGCTGCGGCTCTAAAATTTACATTCATTTGAAGGCTTTATATTAATCTCTTTTCACTTTTGTAATGCATTTTTTGTCATTGTATATATAGTATATACTTAAGTCACATCTACTACTTACGGAAAATAAGCTGCAGTATAAGAGTAATTCTAAATCTCTTTTTCTGACTACAATACTCAGCTGGTTCTAGGCACTGGAATTGTGTTTCAGTCTTTAAAACTGAATGGATGTAGTTCTTCACTTGAAGCAGCTCTTGACATACTGCACATTACAAGTCTAATCTGTTAACAAAGAGTATGATTTCCTGATAGAATAATTCTCATGGATTCCTTATAAAATCTTTCCAGATGGGATATCTTGTCATCAGACTATGCCTGTACACCTTGGTAATAGCCTCTCATATGATAGTTCTTACTTTCAGTGTCATACACTATTAATAGGTTGGTGTAATTGTAATTTGATACAGTTTCTGACACTAGAGTTATCATATTTATATATACATATATATATTTATATATTATATATAAATACATGTGTGCATCTGTGTGTGTACATTGCTAAAATAATGTGTCAGTTTTGATATATCAGTTTCAACATATCTACATGACTTATTTGGGACAAAATTAACTTCATTATAATATCTGTTGGCTCCTTTGAGTTCATGTTAATTTCTCAAATATTATGTATCCATTTATATAATTTTCTAAAATTAATTATTCAATCTCTATAATCAGAGGATGATCCAGTCCATAAAACTGGTGTCATTTTGTCAACTAAGGACTTTTGCACAGTCAGTCATTTTGTAAGAGATGGTATCATGTTTTTGTTGAAATGGTGGACTTATCTCATTTTGTAGCCAAACTCGTCAGATGTTGCATCAGTATGTGTTATTATTAGCATTTGTTGTGTTAGAAAGGTGTGTTGCCCCAAATTAGACACATAGAAATACTGCAAATCCCTCATCCTTTGTACATGTGTCTGAAAGTTTATGATGTGCTCATGCTTCCGTTTAGTTCAAAAATGTACACATGTACATTAACTAAACTACTCCATCTCTCTCTTACTCTCTCTCCCTCTCTCTCTTTCTCTCCTTTATGTACATCCGCAGGACTCCACTATCATATCTGGGACATCCGTTTTGACAATGCTGTGCTGTGAGTTGAAGTACACCATGGAGAGGGGCCGGCGCTCAGTGGGAACGCAGCACGATGAAACGGCCGTGTTAATGCCATTGACTTTCAGCAGGCTGAAGACACTGGCGTGGAATGAGGAGGCTATGCCCGGGGAGCCAGACAGGTGCTGGGGGCACTGACCCATGCAGTAGTTCATATGGTAGCCCTCGGGAGCGATGATCCAGTCCTGCCACTGGATATCCTTGAACTTGATATAGAAGTCTCTCTTGCAGCACACGGTTACGTCATCACCGCAGCGCAGCGAGCGCTTTCTGATTAAGTGTTTGGAGTGGTCGTCACGGAGACGCACTTGGGCCACCATGAAGGGCTGGTTGGGTGTGTCGGCGGGGCCATCCAGCGAGCAAAGGTTCTTCCCATCCTCATCACAGCTGACCTCCAGCCGAAGATGGCGTTGGCCCCCGTCCAGGAAGGCCTGCAGGGTGCGAGTGATGGGGAAGGTGTGCCAGTTACTCTCCTGCACCTCCAGCATCTTTTCTATGACAAGGGTGCGGCTGGAGCCTGAAACCCCATCGTCTGCAGACAGGAATACCCGGGCGGGGAGGCGGGAGTCCCGGTGAGGGTTCCCAGTGGAGCGGGCGTAGACCCACAGAGAGGACTGGAGTACCTGGATACTCTGGCCACGCTCTTGCAGGAACTGGAAGGTGAGGTTGAGGCTCAGACCATCACCATAGTTTCTCTCATCTAGACCAGAGACAGTTGAAAAACAACAAGCGTTGTGGATGTCTTGGTTATTGGAGATTATTTTTAACCATTTCACACAATTAGAGGCACAAGTCATTTTAAACAAATCTCTTTGCTTACAAAATATAACTGCAATTTCATGTAAAAATTGTTCTGATTAAACTATTTCCAAATGAAAAAAGATCAGTTTACAACAACTAATCAGGCCCATATCCCACATCATAAACTACTAAACAAAGATATCATGTATTGCGGATGAATGAGTTATCTTCAGTCAGATTACATAGCCGAGTGCAATAAATGCAAGCAGTTAAAAAGGCACACGTAAACTTTGACCTAATTTTGGATATGATTCAGGCACTAACGTAAAACGCACTCACGTAGGTTAAATGTTTAAAAGAAACCCCCGCTGTAGAATGTAATCGATGGGTACCAAGCTTACCTATGTCTGCAAAGCTCACTATTTCATAGCCCTGGTCTTTGGTGGGTATGTTGTTGTCCAGTTCAAGCGTGCCATCCTGCCTGACGCGCCCTGAGTGCAGTTTGCGCAGCGCAGTGAGGAGCGCCACCCGAGGCACGGTCTGAGTGATGTTCGGTCTCTCTTTCAGGTGCAACTTGTCCAAGATTTGCTGCTTAGCAATTTCTATCATCATCCTTTCCTCTGCGTCCTTCTCCATCGCCGGCAAGCCGCAGGACGCGCAGCCCGTGGAGTCACCTGCTCGGACACCTTTCAGCAACAAAGATGCCAACAACAAAAACGTTGAAAACACGTGGAACGGCATCATCCTGGACTCTTTGGCTGAAGTAAATGAGTGCATTTTAGTGTTCGGCATGTGTAAGAGAACTAATAAAAATCTTGAAAGCGTGTTTGAATGTTTCCCTGAGTTGTTCAGAAGTTTCCCAAATGTTGTGAGAGGTCCTTGTAGCCGCAGGTGGACACTGTGAAGACAGGAGCTGAGAGAAAGGAGTGGAGTTTCACCCACCTGATGGTGGAGATATCTGGGGTAATCCACCAAAACTGGTGACACGTTGGAGGGACGCACCAATGAGCGCATCAGGGCATCGAGGAAATTACTGGCAATGCATCAGTCTCGCCCTCTATTTTACACAACACACACATACAGAGCACGCACAGCACACACAGCACGCACAGCACACACACACACACACACACACACACACACACACACACACACACACACACACGCACACATTTTCTTCTTC
>OMLF01052366.1:0-31628 GCA_900302615.1 Holocentrus rufus
TAAAGGAAAAACTGATTTGATTTTAAGAATCGGTCAAATTTTTGTCCCAATGCTCGTACATAGGGAATATTTATAATGGCCATATTGGTAAGAGATATGCATGTTGTTACGATTAAACACTAATATAAATTTATATATGACTTTTCCATTGGTCACATGACCTTTGACCTTCAGTAACATTGAAAGGCTGAACTGATGGAAAGATCTTTCATGCATTATTGGTCTTACAGCATTTCACTGTCCAAAATGTAGTGAGTGGGTGGGCACGCACTGAGTGCCCCTTCTAGTTCACTCTCTCTGTGTGTGTGTGTGTGTGTGTGTGTGTATGTAAGCATGCTTCAATTTCTTTCTTTGTCTCATTTTTTTCTTTCTTTCTTTCTTATTTTCTTTCTTTCTTTCTGCTTTCGAGTTGTTTTTTGCCTTGTGTAACCAAACACAAATTGTCCGAAGCTTTCAGCATTCTTTTTTTTCTGCATTATTTTTTAACTCATTGTTTCATGTCCTGTTGCGGTTTCCTCAAATAAATACCGTAATATGAGTTAGTTGTTCTTTCAGGATGAGTAGGACCTGCAGCATCATTTCCAGAAACAGGTGCGGCCTCCTGGACTGACACTTATTTATGAATTGACTCATGACAGATCTCATTAGAGTGGTGTCATAACTCAGTTTAGGCTCTGAGTCAAAACTCTTTGAGATTGTTCTCTGGCATGACGGGGTCATATTAGTGTTTGCCAGGTTCTTAAGAAACAATCTGTAGTTAATGCAACACACCCTCATGTCCTGTGTCCTCTGTGATTGAACATGATCAGCATGAGCAACATGATCTGGTGTGTTGTGGACTGGTGTGATGGAGAGTTGTCTCTATACTCGCACTTTTGCACTTAAATCTGCTCACGGTCTGCATGAGGTCGTTTCCCACTGTGTGAAGTGAATCAGTGGATCTGTGCCTGCAGCTGAGTTGTCGTGAGCTCTGAGCCTCCAGTTGGTTCAGCACAGTTCATCACCTCCTGAGGAATGAAGCTGACACAGTGGTGTGCAAAACGTGCACTTGGCTGCACCAACAACCACGTTATTACACACAGGTGCCGTGATTTATGAGATGTGAGACATTAAGGACAGATTTATTCCATTATGACAGTCAGTGCAGCTTACAGATATTGCAATAGTGAGTCAAAGCTTATAATCACCTATAGACTTTATATCTTTTAAGTAGATCTCAACCCTTCTTCTGAAACTGCATATTGCACATAGATGTGTCCCATGCATTGTTATGTAAATTATCATTTGTGTGTTTAAACAAACTGCACTACCAGCAACCTGAAAAGAACTGAATATGTGCAGTCAAATAAATAATCTTAATTTTGAGGAAAACAGACTGCAAATGCTCATGCCATTGCTGCACCAAAATACCCTGCAAAATACAGATGGTAAATGTGGTATATTATAATAAATGTATCATTTTATTTCAAAATAAGATTTATATGCATATTTTTAGAACAGTTCATACAAATAACATCTTACTGGGAAAAGAAAAAAAAGTTCCGACACCAAGAAGCTAATAAGCTAATAATTTACAATTTTTTGTTTTTCAAAAATGTTTATTTGATGCCATCATTGTGGCTGAGTCCAGTGCATGACATTTCATCTCATTAAAAATGTTATCTCTTGGTGAAGGACTGTGCCAGGAAGGGTTGGGCTGGAAGGCTGCACGTTTCCAGTTCAAACTCACTGAGTGACAGACTGGTTCCTCCTCTGTGGTTAAAGGTGTGCAAACCAGTGGCACATGACTTACCATCCCTGCTGCACTGTGCCAGGTGCACTGTGATTGAACTCTAACCAAATAGAATACAAGTCAGGAAAAGAAAAACACAAAACCTCTCACCAGTTGTTGCCATGCGAGGGCCAAGTGGCTGAAACTTTTGAGAAATCAATAGTACTCATTTTGGAGGAGCAATGAATAACATCCTTTCTTTACAGTGTGTTAAGGAAGGTAGTTATTTTTATTCTTTGTGCACACAGGTTGATTAGTCCTGCACAAACATGCAATCCTGCACATGTGTGCATTTATCATTACTAAGAAAACAAAAAAACTGAAAAAGAGAGAAAAAGGCATGTGAGTGAAAACACTGTCTCTGATGGCTTCCAGCTGCCTGGCACTCTGCCAAACCAAGTCTTCAAGGCAGAAAACAGCTTTCTATAAATATGCACACAAAACACACACACCTTGAAGGAACAGTGACATAAATCACTGCAGTTATAATAAATTGCACAAGCCACATTGTACACGTTTGGTGAACAAGAAAAATCAGTTATAGAATTGGCTTGAAGGCTTTATTTTCTTTCTCAGACCCAGAGCATTGACGCATAAGGTTACTTTTGTGCAGATAATCATTTTCCTGAATATCTTCAGGGCACTTGAATCAAAGTTTTTATTGTTTATTATATCTAAATGAGTGGACATAATCACTGACCTCAAGAGCCCGCATTATGACTGTTGCACAAGTCAAAGAGCCAAAAGAGCTAGACAGACCTCTGGTGGTCAAGCTGAGAAACATTTTGTGACAGTAAGTATTTCCCCTTGACATTTTATGATTCTGTTGCAGCATGAGTTCAAACAAGATGAAGAAATATATATATATTTCTTTTAAAATCATCAATCTACACAAAATACACCACAATGACAAAGTGAAAACATCTTTTCAGACATTTTTGCTAATTTATTGAGCATTAAAATATGCATTCTGCTCAAGCAGTCAGGACTTTGTAAATGCAGCTTTGAGAGAGTTTACAGATTTGATGCTTGTCATATCAGGATTTGGAGATTTTCTCCCATTTTCTCCTCACTTATCTGATGAAACTCAGTCAAGCTGGGTGGAAAGCGTCTGAACTTTTATCTTGAATTAATTCCACAGATTTCCAGTGGGATTTGGGGGGTTCATTTGACCATTAAAGGATTTTGTTTTGAAACTATTTCGATGCTGATTTGGCTGCGTGCTTGTCCCCAGTCTGAGGTCCCTGGCTCTCTGAAGCAGGTTCTTCTCAAGAATTTGTCTGCATTTAGCCACATTTGTTGTTCTTTCTTATTTATGCAAGTCTTAAATTCCCTGCTGAAAAAATCCTGCAGCACGATGGTGCCACCACGACGCTTCCTGGTCCAATGAGTTCTGTGGTTTTGTCAGAGCTCTTTGGTCTCCTTTCTGATTGAAATCCTTCGTACCAATTTGCTCAGAAACACTTCAGAAATTGTTTGATGCTCTTCTCCAGATCTGCACCTCCTAATACACACAGCATCTAATCAAATGAATTGGATACAGCTCAACATCTCACAGACATGAAGTGATTTAGACAATCAATTGTATTTCAACCATCATTTTTAAAAATAAGTAAATAAAAAAAATGTTATTGTGTGTATGAGTGACGTATTAATTTAATCCATTTTAAATGTAGGTACAAACTGTAGAAAAGAAAGAAAAGCCAACATCAGAAAACAATTTTTATTTATATTTTCTTGACATGAGGAGCCACACAAGTTCAATAGTTTCTGCAGCAGTCCACCCCAGTGCAAAAACAAACACAATCTGAGCGGGTGTACGACAGACACGGTTCTCCAAATACAATCTTATGAGACCGATAACACGACCGGGTCAGCCACTCCAAACGCCTCGCCTGACCCCTGTACCTGATCAGTATCAATTAGCGATGGATGTTTCGTAAAGCTTATTGCAGTTGACTTCACAGATGAATATTCTTTTACACAAAATAAGAGCGCAATTAGTCTCTCAAACAGCTTCCGTTGAATTTAGTACACGTGAGAGGCAGTGTGCTTGACTGCCCAACAATTAGCTTCCCTGTGGCCTCTAACGAGGTACTTCAAACAACCCGAAACACACCGCAAGAAAATAACAAATGATTCATGATTATAGAACAGGAAAATACAGGATTTTCAAGATTTGCTCTTAATGTCAATCAGACGCTTCTACACGCCCAGTTTGTGACAATGAAGCTGTCTCATCTCCGAGAGATGCGTTGCGTCAGCTTGAGTCACGGGAAATACTGTCGATAACCTCTTGGCAGCTCTTGACAGCGATGAAAGCCTAAAAGTAAAGTCTGATGTACTTAATATTTTTATGTGAATTTGAAACCCCCCGCTGAGTGTTAAGTACCATGACAGCTTAAATACTTAATGAAAAGTCCCAAGTAAATGTATGACTAATTAGACAGGCGCATGATAAATGGGCTGAATCCTAAATTTCAGACTATCAACACACTGCGGGAGTGATGAGGATGAAGTATCCCCTCACCGAAGGCTCAGGATGACTGTTAATAAAATAAAATCGGGGGACAGCAGTTTGTAAAACATGTATCTTAAATATTTAAATCATAGAAACAACGGAGAGACATTTTCCCAACCTGCAGATCCTCTCACTTCCCTACACAGGAGCAGTGTGACTGGGTAACATTTGGAGTAACAGTAAAACATCTGTATTTTTATATGACTGTTTACATAGGCAACGGCCCACTGGACAGATCAGTCATTCTCAATACAGATGTTCTTCTATATTCATTAAATCTTCAATATGCACATTAGCCCTTAAAACACAAACATTCATCAGCAAATGACCTCCCTGCTGTTGTCTAAATCAACAAATACAGTAAAAAGTATTTGACCGAGACTCCTGATCAAAGTCTGTGTGTACATTTCTTCTTTACACGCTATATACATAACAAAAAGCAAAATCTCAAAATGTGAAAAGTCTGCATACATTTCAAACAATACATCCAAAACAGCAGGGATAAAGCTTGTAGGGTGAGCATATTTACATCATAATAATTACAATTTTACAAGCACACAGAGTTTGAGAACAATTCTGTACAATGATTGCTTTGCACGCAACAGAAAAGCAACTAAATGTTCAATCAGAGCATAACAGAGCTTATGAATGGGAGTGAAAGAAAGAAAACGATCATTTGGTTTCTGTGTGCATTGCCTGGTTTCACCTAAGACACATTGGTTGTTCAGTTAAACCTGCACTGCTGTGCAGTAAGCTATCTACTGTACACAGTGGGGAGGTTTTCAGTACATTCAATTGATACCAACACAAGTTGGGTATTTCCACCTGTCACTCAACCAATCTACCACCCAAACCATTATTCACATGGTAAATGCTTCAGGTTGCATGAGTTTTTGTGTTCAGTAAAGCGAGCAGATTTTATTTCTGTACAGATTCTGCATAAAACTGCAATGCATGGTTTGTTGATTTCTAAAATTAATTTAATCTCTCAAACTGCAACCCCTAACTTCTGCCACTATATCCCGTAGCTGAGAGAAAAGCCAAACCTGCAAATACATACACACACTGTACTGTTGACATTCTTCACACTGGCTCTTTTCACTGAGGTGGCTGTAACGTGGCTCCTAAGTGCCTGTGACCGGCTGAGCAAAGGAGCGTGGGTAAAGCATTGCTCTCAAGAAGCACGATTGTCTGTTCAGGCATGAGGTTTAGGTGACAGCCGGAGAGGAGAAGTTTGGTCGACAGCGTAAAGTGTGAGGAGTGTGAGCTGGTGTTTGACAACAACCCTGTCAGACACACAATCAGAGCCACCCTGAGCTAGCAACTACAACTCACAGGACCAATCTCAGAAAATTAAAAAAAAAAAAAAACCCTTTCCACCCAGGGAGAGTTCAAACCTCTGGCTTGAAGAAGGACTCTGCGCTGGTTAAAGGGACTTAAGAGACACAGTCCTACAATAGTGCAAACACTCCTGTTTGTCTTGACAACAGGTCCCGGTTGCCAGGCCAACAGCTGGCGGGGGCGGAGACTAACGGAGAGCCTGTATTAGAGCCACTGTTGGAGTGCGGGAAGGTTCCTTTCCATCCAGCGCTTGTTGAGCCTGATGGTCTCCAAAGCCTCCTGGACACACCGCATCTGAGAGCCCCGCTCCTTCAGGCCGGTGAAGAAACTCTGCACCTACACACACACACACACACACACACATTAAGATGTTGGTCAGGTTACACATGACGTGACAAATGGACAGAAGCGAGATTCTTTACAGCCTAATCACCCTACAATTAAAATACTATTAAAATCTAAGCCTCTCTACTCTGTAGGCTTTTTGCATTTCACTGCAATGAACACTGATCTGTGACGATGCTCACCTCTAAATTACCATAAGTAAGTATGAAATATGTTTGTAATAAATGCAAGTAAGATGCATAAACAAGGGTCTGACTTATCACACTCTTGTGGAAGGAGAAGAGCTTAAGGCTGAAACTTGATTTAACAATTAGTTTTCATGTTGAACTCTGCAACTTTTTTTTTTTTGGACGATTGTATCAAAGTCAACTCACAAAATATAAGCATAATGTAGACAGAGATGTCTGCCCACAGACAGTCACAAAAGACAGCATGGAACAATATTACGATGGTGCTCCAGGGCGAAAAACATGCACATAACAGGAGATGGAGCCATTTGGGTAACCAACAAACTCAAAAATAATGCAAAAATGGTTTGGGAATGGTATGTGGACAAGCAAAAATTGTCAACATGGTAAAAAAATTAAATGAATTCTTCTTTTGGCGGCTTCTCTCCTCCTTGGTATACAGACAGTCAGACGCACCATTAGAAACAGTGTGAAGTGAATGTACTGTACGTTCCAAGAAAATAAACAAATAAATTAATACAAAATCAATGAAAGAAACATGGAATTTGGAAAATGTAACCTTTTTGGCATGTTGACACCAAATGTGAAATCCAAATTTGCCACATCTGGTTTTAGAAACCAGTATTACTGCATTAAAGTAAACCAACCCACAAAACAACAAAATAAATAAAAAAGAAAAGAAAAGAAAAAATAAACACATACTTGATCCAGGTGTGCCTGTGTGGAGAACTGGGAGGTCGTGGACTTGATGATGCTCTGGATGGCAAAGGAGCCCAAAGGAAACCTGCAGTCAAAAACACAAATACATTAATTAACTATTGCTGCCCCATCTGCCGATGACATTAACGTGTGTATTATTATGACAGAGGCCACTTACTTCTCTATGAGGCGGTCCCAGTTCTCTTGGACAAAGTTCCAGGCGAACAGGTGGCCAGCGAAGCCGTCACTCACGGTGCTGATGACCAGCGGCAGCTCCTGGGTCTGGATGATCTCTCCGTTCAAACCCGCCTTCAGGAGCCTAAACAGACAGAGACGCAGTGTTCAAATTTGATCTATATAACCCACATCACTGTTATAGTCTACAATGGTTTCACAACATCCATATTCAGTGAAATATTTGCGTTAAACCACACCCTCATCCACAGATCATCAACTAAGGACAAGGAAAAACTCTTGTGTCCTTTTCTTGTATTTTTGGTGATTTAGTAACTGAAGCTAATTCAATGGTACTTCAATCAGGACAAAGGCCTCTTTTAAAAAATATAACCACAGAAAAAGCAAAATGAATACAACAATGTCAGCTGAATGTTAACCGAGCTTATTCAACACATCCTCTTTACAACACGGTGAAGTCATGGTCACGATCATACTAAAGTATAATAAAATCCAATGCCAAGTGTTAAACATTGTTCTAGGACTTGAGCTGGATTTTATGTGTCCATGACATTTATGAGAAAGCACAGGGCTCGATGAACCTGTTCAGGAGCCAAGTTTCTGTGTTCGCATGACAGTTCGCCTGCATGGGATGGTAACTTCTACAGAGCAGCACACCTTTGTCTTTGGCCAACAGTTTTTTTCTGAGTGCTGTTTAAAAGCTCAAAGTAAACACTTAGATCCAGAAAACCTGAGCTGATTCATTTCTGATATTTTCCTTTGATAGATGGATGACGGTGACATTGTGAGAGTTGAGAAGGAAGCGAAGCAGACATGTATTAACCTCGACATGGACTGCATACATTAAAGTTTAACCCGCTCTCCTCTGCTCACAACACTGATGTGTGCCTTTAGTTCTCTGCTTCATGCGGGCTGGAGCTCACGTCTGCTAACCTCCTCTAACGGTGCCGGAGTGTGTCCTGCATGTCCAACACAGGCTGCACAAACAGCACGGCAAGAAAGCAGTTTTCCCTTTATTTCCCAATTTATTTTACAGGAGAATAATGCACAATAATCAACATTAGTGTAAATGTGCCAGAATTAGCCAGCTGGCTAGTTTTCGACTGCAGTCCCTGAGCTTGATGGACAGAGCCACTAACAGGTTAAACTAACAGTTTGAAAGATGTCAGAATAGGACAACGAGCCTATAAAGCAGGCAAAAAATGTAAAAAGCAGCAAGATGGCAGCATTCAGCAGTGAGCACAGCATGATGGGAAAAGCAGATATCAGCAGACAGACAAGTCAGCTAGACACAGCAAGGCAGACAGACAGGTAGTATTTAAACAGAGAGACAGAGAGACAGGCATGACAAAAGGAAGTAGACAAGAGTAACTAGTTATGTTAACATTTGAGTTTGAGCGCATGAACACTAGGTGGTGCTATGGTGCTTTTTATTTTTAGGTGGTGTGTTCCACGCCTCACAGCCTCTCACTGAGCCCTGAAGGTGCTGCTGCTCTGCGGGACAAAACCCTGACAGTCCATGATTACAAACCTCCTGCAGCCCACTGACAAGTTTAAGTGTGACTGGAGCATCCTGCCGAGACACACCTTCATGATCAAAGTGACAAACAGCAACGTGGTCGCAGACAGAGTGAGAGCAGCACACAGACGCACTGACACTTATAGTGTGTCTATAGTATTTCTAGGTCATTCAGTTTCGTTACTGCTGAAAATACTCTAAGCAACTCTGTAAGAAAGAAGGAAAAAGAAAGGACCATGAATTTAAGCCTATTTAGGCCAAAGCTTGTTTGTATTTTCCAAAGAAGTAAGTTATAAGAGCATCATTTAATCGGGCATAACTGCATGTTTTCTTATTATTCTGACAAAGCCAAGTATTTCAATTCAAATCTTGATGCAGCTGTCTTAATGAATTATAGATTAAGAATTAAAAAGTAAAATGAAACCATGAATAATCAAATGCTGGTACTGAGCGGACAAATCTGATTTGACTGACACACACAGACACACACACATACACACACACACATAGACACTAACCATACTATATGCCGTGTGTCCTGACTGGATGCCAGGGCCTGTAGCATCTTTCGCTTCTCTGCATCGTAGGTGGCATGTGCGTACATGCCCACCAGATTTGACCAACCTTCATCTGACCGAGAGGCCACAGTGAACACCACTCGCTGCAGATCAGCTGGGATCCTACAGAAACACACACACACACACACACACACACACACAAAACACCCATTTAATCAAGTCAATTGATTAATCAAGTCAATTCCAATCACATAATCTCTGAAAAAAAAGATTTTTTTGGTGTATTTTTCTGATACTCCTGTTTCTTACCGCATGGTCCCGTTGGATGCCATGTACTGCGTGTACAGGCTTTGGGCCTGATCAATACATTTGGCTTCATTCAGATTACAAGCTGTTTCCAGCAGGGCTGAACGCAGCACCTGTTTAGACACACTCTTCTCCTCTCCCCACGTCTGATTGTCCATCAAAGAGCCAAAATGACCAAGGATGTATGCCTGGAATATAAAAGATATTCTTCAGTACAGTACGGAGTTAGAAACAGTTACCTGACTGCCCTGAGTTTATTTACATTTACACCTGATGTGAGCTTCTATCTTTACTGTGTCGTTTTGACTAAAACTGACACTGATTCAACTTCATAAACAAAACCCCAACAGATACAATTTTGTGTTGGAGGGATGTAAATAAAAAGGAGTTTGTTCTCTGTTGTGTACAGGTGAAATTTATTTGGCTTTGTACATCTTATATATGTTGTTCCTTGAAATTTAAAGTAAACATAATTTCCCCCTCTTAAAAGCTTTTTGCTGAAGCGTGACGGTTTGCTCTAGTTTCAGTTCCTCTCTGCGATGCACTGCACAATGGAGAGGAAGATGAAGGGAGCACG
Source organism: Holocentrus rufus (assembly GCA_900302615.1). Taxonomy (NCBI): domain Eukaryota; kingdom Metazoa; phylum Chordata; class Actinopteri; order Holocentriformes; family Holocentridae; genus Holocentrus; species Holocentrus rufus. The sequence goes on from OMLF01052366.1 coordinate 9,981, forward strand.
AACCAAGTGGCAGGAAGAGTCTATCAAACCAACTTGATTACACAGATTTTAAAGAAAGACACTATCAAACGACAAGAAACGTTGACCTACTTTTGATTTTTAACCCCAGAAAAAGAGAATTTACAGTTTAGCACCCTACACATATGTGGACGTAATGTCTAATATGTAATGTCTTCTGTCTCAAACAACAGCTAGATTTCACTTCTCAATCAACTGTCAAACATCTCAAAGACACGTTTTAGTGTTTCTGTTCCCTCTTTGGGGATCACATATGTGTGTGTACCTTCATGCGGGCCAACAATCTTATTTCCTGTCTTTTGTCAAGCAGCCGGTAAATGGTATTGAGCTGTGACAGGGCCTCTGTCAGAGGAGCAGTCTGAGTTTCATTGGTTATGTAGTTCAACAGGCCGAGGACCTGACGGAAGGAAACACGGCCCAGTCTGAGGGAAAACAAAAAAAACATTTCAAATTCAAAGAGAGGCACCGGACAATACTTTCATTCTGTGTCTCTTTTAAGTAAACCAGCTTAGCTCTTCCTGCGTACCTAGATAAAGCAAACATGTTGTGTATGAGCGAGGCGCGATCCTCGTGCGTGAGGACATTGACGTTGTTGGTCAAGGCGTCAATCAGAGCAGCCCAGCCCTCGTCTCCATAGTGGACGATGTAGAAGCCTGTGTTTTTGTAGTTCAACTTCAGCCACTTCACACTGTCTGGCAGCTTCAGAGTCTCTGAAAACACACACACAACACAGATTTTATCAGCCCTCTGACACTTAAGGTGAGCAGAGTCTTAATGCAGCGGGTCGACACTTTGAGTTTTACCTGACGGTGCTTTCAGAGTGAACATCTGCTGGCACTCAGGCTCCAAACTACAGGTGTCGTTCACGTACGTCACAGGAATGTACCACAAGCTAAGGACAGTGCGCAACACGGTTAGCTTACAGGTTGCAGTGTGTATCAATGTGTGTCTCTGTGTGTGTTACTGTAACCCACCTGGAACTGTGTGTGCTGTTGTCAGCCGTGAGCAGGAAGTGCTCCTGTGTGAGGATCACCTGACCTTCCTTGCGTTGAACGGTGACCAATGGGAAGCCTTTCTGTAGTGTCCATGACTTCATCATCTCTGACACGCTCTGGTGCTGCGGGGAGACCTCGGCCTGAGCACGGGAGGAGAAATCCAGTTTCACCCAGTGGGACAAACATGCAAACAGGGTGCACACACTCGTCTACCACTCACAGGTCTCATGCAAATGTCTTTTGATGAATGAGCCAAATCTTCCTTTGTTTTAGTTGGAAAATGACCATTTCTTTCCTTTCACTTTTATAATAACCTTTCTTAATGAATGTTTCTCTTTGGCTTAATTATCTGTGCAGCACTAAATGACATTTCAAAGAAAATGGCAGCATTGGTGCAAACACTCCCAAAACAGAGCTGACCTGTGTGTGTCTGGTGCAAGCAAAGCATAAACAGGGGCTGCTGGGTGACATAATGAGTCAACAGACTGCCCTTCAACTGGACAGCCTGAGCTCAAGCCCCCATGTAGGGAAAGACCCTGCCGTCCATGTGTCCTTGAATAAGACACTAACTCCCTACCAGCTGAAGGGGTGCTGCTCTGTATCTGCACTCAGACCTCTGTGGACGGGGACAAGTGAAAAGATTCATTTTTCTCTAGGGATCAATAAAGTATCACATTATCAACCATCTTGTGTCATATTCTGTTTATTATGTAAATAATATGACCCCTAAAACAGTGTTTTGTAAGTAGTAATTATGTGATGGCAAGAATACAGCCATATGTGGCTGATGTCATGAGACTATCCTTCAGCCAGATGGCTGGCTGACAGACAGCAGAGGGCAATGAAAGTATTCAGCAGCCAAAGTGAAAACTTATGCTGTGCAATGCAATTCAGAGAAACAAAGAGCAGAAAATAGCAGCAAACCGTAAGGCCTTGTAAGTAGCTGTGCATGCACTCATACACACCTGTGTGAGGCTGTTCCACAGGTCGTCAGTGACAGTGTTTGATCCACGGAACTTGTTTAGGTATTCTATGACCCCCTTTCTGAACTGGCCCCCTGGCAGCGAGGCATTCAGCATCAGGAGAATGGACGCACCCTGGAAGAGAAGGAGACCGACACAGACTCAAACACACTGGAGAGGCGAGGCAAAACCATTAGATGTCAGTCAGCGTGACATCGAATAGAGGTGTTTGAATTTCCCCGGAGAGAAATTACTCAATTTATATCAGATTTATAATTTCTACATGAACAAATCATTGGAACTGTGTCTATTGATTTATCTGAATAAAACGTACCTTTTCATAGGAGACAGAGTCAAACATCTCTGTCACCTGTTCAGGTGTATCGACCTTCGCTGACACTGCACGGGACGAGTTTAACGCATCTTTGGCCAAGGCCCTGAACCGCACGCCCAGGAACAAGTTACCCTGCGGACAGATACGGGACTCGCTGAGAACTGCAGAACACACAGTGAAGAATCAAACTTTGTCTTCTTTAATAGATAAGGGGAGCAGCGTGGGCCACGTGAGCGCTTACAATATCCAGCTCGGGGAACTCCTTCTGCAGGGACATGTACTGCATGTAAGTGGCACAGCCCTCGTTGAGCCACAGGTCGTTCCACCAGCTCATGGTCACCAGGTTTCCAAACCACTGCGACAGAACATCAGAGCGATATTTAGACCAACAGCACGCCCGCTCCCTCTGTTTCCTTTCACATACACACGCAAAACACAGTCACCTGGTGGGCGAGCTCGTGTGCGATGACGGACGCGACTAACTGTTGCTCCAGAAGAGAGGAATCGCCGCCCGTCAACAGGCTGGTCTCTCTGAAGGTGATCAGACCCCAGTTCTCCATGGCACCTGCCAGGAAGTCTGGAATGGCAACGAAGTCTGAGAGAAAGACGAAAAAAAAAGTCATAAAGACAGAAAGAACACAGACAAAAGTGGTGGGAAATGATTTGTGTGTGTGTGTGTGTGTGTGTGTGTGTGTGTGTGTGTGCGGGCCCACCTAGTTTTTTGAGGGGGTAGTTATTGTCAAAGAAGTTATTGTAGAACTGCAGCAGCTTGGAGGCGGTTTTCAGAGCGTAGTGGGTGTGCTCTATCTTGTCTGGCACAGAGTACACAGACACCTAAAACACACAGACATACTGGATCATACACATCTAAACTATTTGTCAGCAACAACATAAAATGAATGGAAAAAATAACTGGAAGTTGAAAAATCTACAGGTCTACATCTACAGGACTCTACAGGTTTTTAGAACAGTGAAACAGTATATCAGTATATCAGGTCTACAGTATATCAGGCCTACCAGTGTGTTGGAGACGTTTTCGCTGACAGAGGTGAAGTTGGCGACGATGAAGGCCACCAAGTAGGTGCTCATGTTGACGCTGGTCTTCTCAAACTCATCCAGCAGGAGGCCGTTGGGAAGCGTTGTTGTCTCAGCCTGAGGCACACAGCACAGAGGGGAAGAGGGGGGGCATAAGCATAGGCTAGCCAGTGTTAAAATAAATTCTTCAATCAAACAAACAGAAAAAGGAACAAAGCCATTTAGCACACCAAGCAGGGTGTTTCAGCCAAGGGTATCAACCTGTCAAAAGGACTGAAATTTAATTAATAATACCTTGGGCATGTTGGACAGAGAAATGTAGCCGGGCTCTCTGATGATTTTAACAAGGAATGTGGCTTTGAAAGCTGGTTCATCAAAGCAAGGGAAGGCTTTCCTGGCGGCGAGCGGCTCAAACTGGGTGGCAGCAAGGACACTGGGAATAAGAGAGACAGGGTCATGCAGAAATAGTAATTAAGATCATTCCTGTAAAATCAATATGACAGAAAGCCTCGTCTTTCCTTTCTTTTTCTTTTTTGTTTAGAGCACTTCTGCTTTGTGATCATGAGATGAGTCAAAGGTCATGAGATAAACCACCAGGACAGAGGATCCTCTTCATGTGAGCTTCTGAAGAAATCCTTACAGTGCAGCACAGCTTTGACACGTGTTTAACCATTTAGAACCATGTTTTTTTTAGTCATGTGTACCTTTTAGCTCCATTTTTGTCAGTGTACGAGCTGTTGTAGAAACCATCGTAGGTGTGCGAGAGGTTGGCAGAGTAGTTCAGGATTAGAACACAATGCTGGCCTGCCTTCAGCTCCTCACTGAACTTGATAGCGATCTGCTCCCTGGGTTTGTATTCCAGCACGGTCACATCACTGGGCTTCCCATCACTGAGCTGAAAGACAGAAAGTCACAGTGGAAAGCTCGTGAGTAACATCAGAGCAATAATGTTTCAACTGAGTGTTTTGTTCAGGCTTAATACACACAGTTTCTTTGTTGATGAAAGACAAAATTTAAGAATATTTGTATACGGTTCTTTACATATAGGCAGGTGAGCTGTGTACTAAGGATGTTAGCAATATCCGTGTTTGATTTTAGAAATTTATAACTGGAATAAGAGCTAATTTCAATAGAAGCTTCATTCCCATGTGTCATTATATCATCACACTTTTTATGGCCCTGAACGCTGAAGCTGATGACATCTCTGTCCCGTTTTCATCTGTCTTGATAGACGGATAGATTTGTCATCATTCCTCAGGTTTGGAAAACAGCATACACACTGAAGTGGACAGTTATATTTCTGTAGACTCGTCATCAAAGGATTACAAGAACAAAGACAGAAAGAGATAAGTCTTGTATAATGTTGGGGTGATTGTAGGCTTTACAGATCCGTTTTTTAATTTATTTTTTTATGAGTTTATACAGCATTGTCTTGTTTTTTTTTCCCATGATGAAGTAACACCGCTATGAGCAAAGCCTTCTTGGCATGTTTTCCTACACCTACACCGATTGGACTCAAATCTATCCCTCAATAATTTTGGTTTTCAGATTGTGTGGCCATAATATGCACAAAATGCAGAGAACCTAAGACAGTCGATTATGGACTTATTTCACACAGTTTGACATTGTAAACAAGTGAATCAAAGAGTACCAGATATTCTTCCATTACAGAAAACAAATACTCGTTATTTAGAGACCTACTGTGCACACACCATGAGAAGATATCTTACAAATGCTTTGAATTCTGCCATTATATTGAACAATTCCGCCATTTGCAGTCCCACCTGGAACGTAGCTTTGGTAATGTTGAGCTCGGAGCTGTGCAGGACGATGCGTTTGGTGTTGTGCTGTACAGACATGGTGATAACAGTGCAGCCGGTGAAGGTCATGGCCTTGAGGTCAGGGGTCAAGGTGAGGTTGTAGTGGATAGGTCGTATGCTTGCAGGGAGCCGGAGCTCCGCCCAGGGGAACAGTTCACCGTTGGAGGCCTTGGGGTAGACTGGCTCGATGGGAGTGGTGTTGTTGGGTTTGCGACAACCCGTCTGCAAAACGGTGGAGGTTTGCAGGGAGTGGGAGAGGGGGAAGGTACAGAGACAGAAATAAGAAGAGAGACAGTGTGGCAGAGATGGGGTTTAAATACTGTGTACGTCAGGGCTCACAAATATATTTGTCTTACCTTGGTAAAGGTGCAACCAGGTAAAAAGTACAAAACCATGGTCATGGAGGCCACTATCACCAAGAACAACACGCATACAACCATGGTACGGGCTGAGGGTCGTGAACATGACCTGAGACAAATAAGATGTTGAAATTAGTTATATTTACTCGTTCTGCAAGAGCAAGATGAAAAGCAAAGAAGTGGGTGTAGTGATGTTCATTTAAACCGTGATAGATGAGTATTTACCCATGAAATTTGCCTGTTTTGTGAAAAAGACGGTTCTTCTTGGTATTTTATGGCTCAGAATGACATTAACACAGCTGATGATTGCTTGTGCAGTCTGCTCTGAGACACTCAATCAAACATCATTCGTGAAAAGGTATGAGGAGCATTACCTGGGTGGAGCCTGCCTGGTGTAAGGGGAGGAGCTGGGCCTGTGGGCGGAGCTACGGTTCATGAAAGACATTCCCAGCAGACGAGCTGAGGACTCGTAGTCCTCCTCCTCCTCGTCCAGCTCGTTCTCTCCCAGGCCTCGGACCAGCAGCCGGGAACTTCGAGGCTCGTACACCACTTCATCTGGGTCAAGAGATGGAAACGTCTGCAGAGAGAGAACACAGTCTCTTATTCTATTGGTTAATTTTGCAATAGATTATTTCCCATTTAGTGTTAATAATCAGGCAGCTGATCAGATAAATTAAGAGCTCAACAAGTAAACTGCTGTTCTGGATTCATTTCAGGTGTCATGATGCATGAAGATGTCAATTTGTGCTGATGTAGTTTTCAAACAATCCAGATTTAATGCTGCAAACTACAATGATCATAATTCCGTGCAATAATAATGCAGCCCCATCTGTGCTGCTTTGAGCTGCAGTGTTCGCTGACAGAAACTGAACTGGAAATGTGGCCTTGAAAATCAGATGAAAGTATAACAGTTAGCTGTGCTGCAATGCTTATACTAGACTGAGAAACTTTACAGCCTGAAAAAATGTGTGTTATTGGGCTCTCTGATTGAAAAATCAATAACAGGATGTCAATACACCCTCCTCCCACAACCACAAAGGTAAAATGCCAAGTTGTCGGAAACTGTGTACTGTAAAGATAAGAAGAAACTTAAACCGTCCCTGTGTGTGTCACTGAAGATAGAAATATCAACTAGGTCTGAATGATATGGTTAAAAAACATCATATTGCAATCATTTTGACAAATATTATGATTGTGATATGATTCCTAATTTTAGTGGGAATGATCTTTTTTGCATCACAATTTTCAAATTCACTGGAAAAAAAACTATTAACATAATGATGATGTGATTTTTTCTAGGGTTTGTGCCAAACAAACATGTTTTCGTACATCTGGAGCATTACATTTGTAGGCCACAACACTTCATTTTTAATGGCATTTTGTCACATTCTACCTTTATTAAAAAACGGCAGCTCCTAGGATTTGGATATTGCACTTGGCCATATTGCAATTTTGATAAAATCTCAACTAATTTTTCAGCTCTAACATCAACACAACAAATAGAGCATGCTGAAGACTGAACATTTTCAGAGCTCATATTGGCTTGATATTATTCTCACTATGTTGACTGTTGGCAGCTTTACAGGTTAAGAGATGGTTGCAGATGACAGACCTGATTTTGAGCATAAATGTGCAACTTTGAATCAGTGTTTATCCACTAAGGTTCAGTGACAGCGTACATTAACTATCAACTGATCATTAGCTATATTGCCAATTCCCAGTTAGCTCACATTATCAAAATTGTGCAAATGGCCATTGTTGGTTTTTCTCATCATTGAGCTAGGCTGGTCCTGGAAATTATGTCACAAAAGACATGCATAACATGACATGGGAGTACCGGAAATGCTCCAGAGTCTTTGGCCAGATCTACGACATCAGGCTCTTCCTCAAACATGCTGTTCTCAATCATGTTCCGAGGCAGGTTGGCTCGCTCTGCAACACAGACAAATGTACAAAAATGGAAATGAGAGGGAAGTGAGAGAAAGAGAGTACAAGCTCAATAATAACAGGTAGTGGTACTGACACACACACACACGTATTATGTTTTAAGTTTTCGGAATTTTTCAGTCATTTCCACAGAGAAATGTGGCAGAAACAAGCAACAATAACCAAAGCAGCACAAAGGCATATCATTGTCACTGGATGTGCAGGAAGCACAAAGCGCCATTTAAAAAGGCGCTGACTGAGTCTCCTGATTTCCTGTTGGTAAACCTTATACAGTACTTCCTGGTTTTCTGACCTACATAGACAAGGTGCAGCAGCCTAGTTAGACAGGAGTTTTCAAAAAACTGTTCAAACATGAATAGCAGTGTTTCATTTATATACATGTACCCAAACAATCCTCGAAACCTGGAAAACTGCCCCCAGAGCTCGGAGTATTTTACCTGAAAACTATGAAAATTCATCATATGGCCTACTGCTCAGCTCCCTCCCCACGACGACTGTCGACGACTGTGGTGTAATTACAATTACACCACAGTCGTCCACACACCATGATATAAATATCCAAATTAGTGGCATTTTAGAGCCAACTCCAAAAATACCTAACAGATTTTGTCTTGGAGAGAGGTGGCCCAGGAGCAAACACACTGTAAACAAATGTACTGATCTCAGAACCAAAATTATCTCAACTGCCCACATATACAAAAATGCTTTGTCCACCAATGCTTCTGTGAATAAAACTGACAAAATACATTATTCCATGTTATTTTCTGGTCTAAAGAGGAATGCATGTCTATAGAGTAACCTGTGTTTTCAGTTATGTGACATGGGCTGAATCTTGTCTTGTCTAAACTCGTGATTTTCTGGCAGCAGAATTCTCCCCTCAGTCACTCTGAGAAATGTTAAACTTCCTAATTTAATAATAACTTAAGTAGTAAAACACTATGGTACGCAAGTTCCACTTTAAGCCTCACGTACCACTCATACTTGACAGAGTATAGACAAAGCAGCTTCATTCTTTTTTGGTGATGGACTTTAACTCAGTGAATACACAGCGTAACACAAGGGCACCTATAATCAACTTACAAGGATGACACCAAACAAAGCTGTCTCAAAAACTCAACAAGAGAGGAAAACAGTCCAGAAATGTGAGTGGTGAATTCTGCCATGGGAAGCCCCTTGCCTGTGCTGTACAGTGTTTCTGATAAACCTAATGCTATCACCGTAAGGGCTGTCCATCTCTCTGTCTGGTTCACATAGCTGTGGTATGAATGTCTATTAATAGGCTGGGAGCTAAGTAGTGAGTGATACGTAATGTCCAGACGAGGATGTGATAAAAGTAAGACCCACAACCTCATCAAATTTTAATGAACCTCAAACTGCTGCATACAGCTACTGTATGTTTGAATGTGGTGTACACATGGACAGGGTGTTGCTGCAAGAGTATTATGCTAATCATTTCACAAAAGCAAGATGACACAGGCAAGCAGGATATGTAGCCAAAATGTCAGCATTTAACCATCTAGATTGCAGTTAGAAAACTCTTCAGGCAGACAATGTGGGAGTAGCTACAGCTGCTGTTTGTGTGTGAAGATACAGCAGTATGTTTACAGGTTTGCAGTGCACTTCCTGTTGATACTAAACACATGGCCACTGTTCTCAGACTTTCCCAGACATACCATCTAATTCAGGACAGGTAAGTACATACCACAGACAAAATAGAGCCTCAACACTGAACTATAACGCTTTGTCGATGTGGGCCATGAAACCGAAAGAACTGCAGCAAAGAAGAATCTGCATAATTCCTCAACATCACTGTCTCATCAAGTTATTATTATGAGTGAGGGGTGAAACTGAAAACCAGTATGACAAATACAAGCACAAAAAAATCAAGGGAAATAAAAATGCTGCTATTTGGTGATTAACCTTTTTGCTTAAGGCAATACTTTAAATGCACTTCCAACATGAAATCAAATCACAGGCCTGGAGGAGAAAACTCCTTTTTCCTTAGGGCTAGGTGATATTTGCACAAACTAAGATTATTATGTTAACAGATAACTTTAAAAAAAATGCTACAAAGTAACTTCTAATTCTTTGTTTTATTACTGCTTTTTAGAAAACTGTATTCTAAGAAGCAGGCTGATAAAATTTCATAAGTTATTCTGTGAAGCTTTTTAAAGTGATCTGTGGATTGTTCCCTGGTGTAGTGTGAGCAGCAGCCCTTGTGTTTGTTTCAAGCAGAGATTATAAGGGGGCTGGTTGCTAGTGGCCACAATTGTGCCTCCAATATCAAGAGCACGTCTTATCTGCTCTCCACACCAAAACATAACACAGGCTATTATCAAAGCATGCTAAAACTAGGCAAACAGTGCTGCTGTGTTAACGGTAAACCTGAGTCAACACAGTGTAATACCACATAGCTCTGAAGACACAACTTTTTGAGCTGTTAAAATTTGTCCAAGGTCTTGAGGTTTTCAGTTCACATAACGTTAATAAAATTACGCAAACCAGCCCATGCTAGTTTGAGCTCAGGAGAAAAAAATGTAACGTTAGTAACAACATGATCAGACTGGTACTGCAGTGGCCGATGAAAATTATGCACTATAAAACAATCCCAGACTCTCAGAAGAGAAAAGGCAAGCTGTAGTCTGACTTGTCAAAAGTAAAACATGCCCCTCTAAATGTGTCCTCGAATGAATGTCACTCTCAGCTTGCAGCTAACGTTAGTTAGCTAGCCTGCTGTTGTTAGCTTGCTGTTACTGTACATACCTAGCATCTTACTTCCTTACCCGTATTGTTACTGTCAAAGGGATCCATGTTATGATGTCTCGACAATCGCAGGTCTCTTCACGTCCAAAGAAGGCAATCTCTACACGTTTACAGCTGCCCAATGCAAGTAATGTTTGTTAGCGGGACCACTCAGCCACCGCAAGCTCCCAGACGCTAACGTTAAATAGCAACCGAGCCCTACTGTAACGTTACTGCGTGGTAGCTAGCTTGGAGCTAGCGAACTTCTGACAATTGTCGCTAGAGAGCTAACGTTAGCTAGCTTCCATAACTTTATTGGCCATAGCTCGTCATTTAACTGTTATGTAAATACAGCGGAACTGCCTCGAAAATTAATCTTAAGGGACTGAAAAATATAACAAATATTTAACTTCACATTGGTCAGTAAAACACGAACGAGCAGGTGACAGTTTCCTTCCTCTCCGACCAGTTGTTGACAGCCTTCCATCAAAACACAACGCTGTCATCCTATTGGATGTTACGGCGGAAGGGCGGAGACACGACGGAGTGTATACAGACACACACACACGCACACACACCGTGCCGTTAGCACACTACGAAAAAGTAGAGGGACAATGAACGCCTTTTACTATCTATTTGGTGAGGAATTCATCAACTCAGCATTTGCGTGTAGAAGCCTTCTTTTTTTTGCATGCAAATGCGCACAAACACACACACACACACACACACACACACACACACACACACACACACAATAGCTACAACCATTAACTTTTTCTCTCAACTCTTAGTCAAATATTTCTCAAACAACATCACTTTTTTTCGTTAACATAAGTCAAAAATATTTGTTAGTATTTACTGAAATATAAACCTCCCGGTATTTGTTATGCCTACCATTTGCCTTGATCACAGCTTGTATTGTGTCTGGCATCAGCTCCACCAGTTTTTGGAGAATTTGAAAATCCATGTAATTCCAGCAGTCTTTCAGTGCATCCCCGGCAGTGTCTTGTGCTGTATGCTTCGCCTTTTCCCTTTTCTAATGTTCCCAGCGAGGTCTGGTGACTGTGGATGGAAAGCTATGCAAGTCAGCACTTCATATAGGCCTGGTATCTTTAGGGTCATTGTCAAGCTGGAAAATTAGTCCCTTTCCGCACAATTCTGAGCCAGAGAGGACGGTATGCCTCACAGGACAGAGTGCTACCTCTCCTTGGTCAATGTGTAGTTGGCCCTGTGCAGGTCACCAGCTCTGGGTTAGGCAAAACTTCTCTACATCCTAATGTTTCCACCATTCACTGTAGGTTTCATGCACTGTTGTATGAACATCTGGTGCAACTGTCTCTCATTATAAGCTCTGTCATTGGAACTGGTAATTTCAAACTGTGTAAATAAACTATTTCAGTGCTGAACAGTAAAATTTGGGTATGCTAAACATTTTGACTTGTTTTGCCATCAAAGAAGTGGTTTAGAAACTGCTTCTCAGCTGTTAAGGCCATTCTTTGCCTAAAGTCTTTTGACTGTACTGCTATCTGGAGAAGTGATGCTCCTTATTCTGTTGGCTTTCTATCTATCAGATGCTGTTCTGTCTCCTAAAGCTAATCGCTTGATAAACTGGTCTTAAGCCTGCCTGCTCTGGCTCTGGATGAAAATGACTTGGTTGAAAATCTTTCCAGCATGCATTGTGCTGTCCTCATAGAAAGTCTCAGTTTAAATGCAGTTTGCCACTGGGATAGTTTCTCAGTACCTCAGCCCAAAACTAAACTACACGAAGCTATTTGACACAAAAAAATTATAGCACTAGCTGCAGCAGCAATAATGTATAGAGGACCATATTAATTTAGTCAACACATGGTAATTGGTTGATAAAAGACCAAAACCATTTTAAACTATGTATGAAAATTTGGATGGAATATATGGTGTGACAACAATTTGAGAAAACCCTCATAACTGATGTACAAACAAGATATTTGATATTTGTAAGATATAAGATCTAAAAAAAAATACTTCAGGTCTGTATCAGGTCTAATTAATCTATGTGGAAACAGGAAGTAGCAACTGAGTAACAAAATTGTGTTAATGTTGAGGAATGATGAAAAAGGTTCTTGTTACTGGACTCAAACTGTTGGAGCCCATTTTACTGCACAGCTGCCACCAAGGATTCCATTTCCACCACTGATTTTTATTATTGAAATAAAAAACATCTTGTCCCTCAAATGTAAAAACATACAAACTGTTCTGTGAAGCTGAATGCATAACAATTTCCAAACGAAAACACAAATTCAAACTCTTTCCAAATGTCTCTTCTGTGACATCCCTTGACCACGTCTGTCCTTCTACTTCATTTGTTCCTCTAGCCAGTTTCTCAGAGCTCCCAGATTCCTTTGCACCCAAAGAACATTTTTCTGGAGGTTGTCCAGGGCAACCTGAGTAGCTCTCAGCTGAGACGCTTGCTCTTTGATGGACTCAAAAAACAGCTGCACCTGGGAGTCAAACACACACACATGCACACAAACACACGCATACATGAACATACACACAGCCACACATACACGTCCATATATACATACACACACACACACACATGCATGCAACACAAAAAAGGAAATTCAGTCTGAAAAATCTATAGCCAAACATGCACTTGTAGTTATCCGATGTAAATTCACAGACATTTCCTCAGTCAAGTCATTATATTGGCAACACTGCTGATGCATTTTGTTAACAATAACTGCCCGGTAGTATATTTAGTATATGCTTGAAACTACAAGAGAAAATTACATCAGTGAGTTCCTCTGGAGAAGAAAACTGGTTTGTAGTGCCAATGATGATGTTTCTAATACAAGATGAGCCCAACTGGAACCTGCAGAACAGACAGAGAGCAGAGTGATGGACCACATATGAATGCAATGTTATGCTATATGCTATGTGTTGTAATATCAAACTGCACTGACGTTAAAGAGGCACCCTACAACAACTTTTGATCAAACGCAAATGAATGTTTTCAGAAGTGAGCGTCGTTCTCCAATCAAAAACTGGAGCGAGTTGCGATTGGACTGCAGAGACGCCACGATGAAAGGCATGCAGTCTAACAGGCCTGTACAGTTTGCACAGACCAGCTCACAACAACTTGATGAGTAAAAACATTGTTTGTACAGCATAAAATGTAGCCTACTTGGTATGACTGAATTTTAATGTTTCCAAAAAACTATTATATTGTGTTATTTAGCGTAGAAGGTAAAGAACCATTTTTTTAATGTATGTACAATAACTAACTAACATAACTAGTTGAGCAGTACTAACTTGTTAACCAGCGTGCTCCAGTTCTTTTTGACATAGTTCCAGGCTATGTGATGCCCCTGTGGGTTGCTGGCCACCATCAAGATGAGTGAGGACAGATCATGGGAACGGATCACCTTCCCCTCCAGACCCAGCTCCAGCAGTCTGCCACACACATGCAAACACAATTAATTACATCATAAGAAGAAGCAGTTATCACCACATTATCCGCCAAGTACCCTCCCTTGATGTCATTTACAGACAATACTGACCAATAATAAAGCCTATCCATTAGCAGAACTACTGTGTGTTAATGCTTCATTTTTACCACATGGTGGCACCATTACCCACCGTGCAAAAAAACAACAACATACTACGAGATGCACAGAGGGTTGAGTGTGTACCTGTGGAGTTTGGTGGTGTCGCTGCTGGTGGCCAAGGCTGAGAGGATCTTCTCCTTGCGTGCTTCAGAGAGGGAGATGGTGTATGTGTGGAAGAGGGAGGCCCAGCCATGTTCATCTTTAGCTCCAACTGAAAACACCGTCTCCACCACGTCTGTGGGCAGGCTGGTGTAAACACAAACAGACGTGTACATATTAGAGCTCATTTTACAGTAGTAGGGTTTGATGAGTTCAAATGTATTAGTGGTTGAGATGACCGATATCGAAGCATATTAAAACATGAAAAATTTCGATGCACGCACTTGAGTGTCCCGTTGGACTCTAGCCAGTCTCTGAAGCTCAGACCGGCCTGCTTCAGACAGGGGGGGTCGTCCAGGTGACAAGCCAGCGACAGGACCTCCGACCTCAGCCGTCGCTCTGACACGGAGCCACTGTCACTCCACGTCTGCCGGTCGATGACATCACGGAAAAACTGTAGGATATACATCTGCACCAGAGCACATGGAGAAACAGCATCACACATGACTTAATGGTCTTTAATAATCACACTGGCTTATTATATCATGGAAACAAGAATGATTCGTGGTTTTAACTGTTTGTGATCTTACCCTTAATTTGTGTGTTAGATCAGGCACATTCCTTTTCTCCACCAGTCTGTAAAAGGCCTCCAGATGGCCCAGACCGTGGAGGAGAGGCACTGTGTGTGTCTCTAGTCGCAGGTAACCAATCAGGTCTAAGGCTTTACTGAGCGGCAGCTGGCCTGAGCTGCATGGACATGGAAGAATTATCAAGTCAGGTCCAATATCAGGTGGGGAGTTGTTATGTTTACCTGTAACTTTAAGTACACAGAAAAATAAAGTCGCTCTTCATCTCACGTCACGTTCTTACACACACTCATACAGAGGCAGACAAACAAGGTATACACACATGCACACACACACGCTTACATGACCAGCTGAAAGGCGTTGTGTATCAAGTGAGTCCTGTCTTTGTAGCTCAGAGCAGTGTGGTTTGCCCTCAGTAGCTTGGTCAGCTCATCCCAGCCGTCGCCCTCATAATGAACCAGGTAATACCCCGTCATGTCAGCGTTCACCTTCACCCAGCCCACCTCCTCACCGATGTGCACACTGTCTAGATGACACATGAATAATAAATTAAATGGCATTTAATGGCAGTTAAACATAAATACGCCTCTGTATATGTGTTTGTTGAGCACACCTGTCTTCCCTCTTACCTGTGTGTGTTGTCATCAGGTGTCGGTGGACTGTACTGGAGGTGCTTGTCTTGTATGTTAAAGGAATGTGCCAAAGGTAACTATAAAAGAGAATAGAATGTTATATGCAACTTTAATTTAACCTCACAGGTTACTTAAAATCAAACTTTATTTATAACAGTGGCACGGCTGCAGGGGTAAAAAGAGTTGACTAGAGTGTTAACACAGGTGTTATAAACGGTAACTAAACCCAAAACCCAAATCTCTACGAAGTCTGACCTCTAATGGTGAAAAGTTCAGTGTCTGGTCTCTGGTGGCAGGTGATGTCACCACCTGTTGTACTCTGTGGGTTTGAGGGTTTGGGGGTGGGTTCAGTTACTCTGTATGTGTGTGTGTGTGTGTGTGTGTGTGCTCACCCCTGCTGCAGTGTGGGCCAGTTAGGGTCAGAGGGCAGGACGGTCCTCAGAAACCTCTGCTGTCTCAGAAGAAGACGAGACCCCTCCCTCGTCACGATTATCAAGGGAATGCCTTTCTGCAGAGTCCAGGTGTCCATCATGGCTGTCAGGTTCAGGTGTTCTCCTGCAAACAGGTACTGTAGGACACAAAAGCCAATCAGAGACCGAAGTCATGTAGCTGCACAAAGAGATGGAGATTTGAGTGCAGATCTCCATCTGCACTCAGAAGGAGATCTGTCAGTAATAAGTGGTAATATAATCTGTATGAAAATTATGAGAGGCAACTGATGTGGAGAGATTATGGCAGTGAAGTGGTGATCAGTGGTGTATGTTTATTCACCGCATTCTTGGAAGCCTGGTCGCTGGTGTAGCAGTATTTTCCCGACATGAAGTCCTCTTCTGAGCAGGTCTGAAGAACACAACAAGACTGAACGCTTCATTTTTGATCATCAACATGTATCTTAATCTCGAACAAGAGAGAAACCTATTGTAAGATGCCATGTAGTTTCTGCTTGATTTTGTTTAATTTTTTGTACATTAGCCAAACTGTCCCACAGGTCCTGGTTGTGTGCGTTCCTGTAGCTGTATTTGCGGAGGTATCGCACGATCCCGCTCTGGAACACATCATCCGTCAGGAAGTGACGAAGCATGTGGAGGACACACGCTCCCTGAATCAAGAGACAAGACGTGATTGATATACACTGGTTTCACAATAGTTTAGAGGCAATGTTAGACACAATGTGAAAAAGAACAGAAATATTTAATAATACTGCTACCACTAAAACAAACAATTGATTTTGTAATAGACCTGCAAATATAAACATCATCGTTCAGTGACACAACACTGTCACTGACAACTGAATAATCCTCTGTATGACTAAATGTATAGGAAGTGAATGATACCTTGTTATAGGACACAGTGTCAAACATCTCTTTGATCTGAGTGGGGTTCTCTGCTGAACTGGATATCGGCCGAGAGGAGTCATATGAATCTCTACTAACTGCTGCAAAACAGTTACTCAGCAGATATTCCTCCTGCAAAATTGTGCACAAGGTGAAATCATCATCCCTACCTCCTGAGCTTAAAGGAAAATCCCACTGTTATGACTCTCCTGTTTCCACTTTCCAAAACTTGTAAGGCAACAAGTAAAATTCACATGAATGAATATACGTGTGATTACTGGAACCAATTGTAATTTATCAATTTACAACCACTTTTTATTTGAGAACTACAAATGAAACCTGCATTTCATGAGAAACAAGCTACTGAAATTTGAATGGGGTAGTAAATTGTTCTCCTTTTCCCTCCTTTTCTCCTAACCCAATGCAAGGGAACCACCTATAACTGTTTCAACTGTGTTTGAGTGTTTTAGGGTGGAATTTTCCTTTAATATCTTGAATTTATTATTTGTATAATTCATAATTATTCAGAAAGATTTTCTAAACTGTCAGATAAAATATGACACATACCACTCTGAGTTCAGGGTAAGTTGCCTCCACTGAAATGTACTCCATGTATCTTGCAAATCCTTCATTCAGCCAGATATCGTTCCACCACTCCATGGTCACCAAGTTACCAAACCACTGCAGGAAAACCAAACACTGAGTATCAGCGCTCTGTATTGACCATTTATGTGATAAAGTACCCAGTTCCAAACATCTGAGCTATACAAGTTAAACAAAAAAGAGGAAATCCTCTATCTCTTGTTGGAGTGCAAACACCCTGACACACTCTCACCTGGTGGGCAAGCTCGTGGCCGATCACCATGGTAACCCAGAGTTTATCAGAAGCAGAGGATGTGAGGGGATCGAAGAGAAGGCTGGTCTCTCTGTAGGTGGTCAGGCCCCAGTTCTCCATCGCACCGGCCTGGAAGTCAGGAATGGCTATCAGATCTGAAAGAGGGATAAGACAGTCAGGAGGAGGAGAACGACGGCGGGGTGAAGAGAGCGTGGGAAGGAGAAAATGAGAGGCACAATCAGAGAAATGCTACGATGGATCTTAGAAAGTTAAACAGAAGTTTACCTTGTTTGGGTAGTGGGTAGAGGATGTTGAAATACTTGTCATAGAAGTCCAGCATCTTGACAGCGACCTCTAGAGCATAGTGGGTCTGCTGCCACTTCTCAGGAGCAGCATAGATGGACACCTGCAGAGGAACAGCAGAAACAAGGATTTTTATCTGAGAAGGAGGCGTTTTTTCTGATAACAATTGTTCACCATGTGGCAAGGAATGAAAGTCATAAACATCTCGACCGAGCCCGTACCTTCACCCCAGAAGATGTTGTTGCAGTGACAGATTTGAAGTCACAGATGACAAAAGCCACCAGGTATGTGCTCATCTTTACGCTCACAGCATAGTGGTCCTCCAGCAGACCGCCGCTCAGTTCCACTGTCTTCTCCTGGAACGGAAAAGTCTTAAACGCTTGCACCTTCTTTCAACCAGCCATCTTTCACAGAGAAATTTGTGTAGAAAATTAGAGATACAATATGCAACACACTCACTATGGGCATGTTAGACAGGGAAATGTGCTCTGGGCTCCTCTTGATCCTTATGGAGTAGTTGGCTTTGAAGCTAGGCTCATCAAAACAGGGGAACGCCATCCGAGCACTCGTTGGCTCAAAGTGAGTTGATGCTATGGTTCTGGGGAGAAAATGTCAGGACGTTACACTGAGGACCATCATGTGTGTGAAGCTCTGCCAGACCTGCAGTGAGCAGTGTAACACAGTCCTACCTGGTCTCTCCAGTACTCGTCCTGTAGGTGCTCCTGTAGAAGCCATAGAAGCCCTCTGCGAGCTCTCCCCCAAACTCAATATACAGGAAGTACTTGTGCCCCCTGCTGAGCACCCTGGGAGAGAAAATGGCTGCTTGCTCATGAGCTGGGTTGTGAAGAACAGGGAGAACCTGTGGATAGGCAGAGGGTTTAGACATTTTAGTAAAATCAATGTGAGTTCGCTGTGGGTCCATTACAAGTAAACTGATGAGAAATTTTCAGTTGGAAACTGCTCTGAAGTCACAGCTGTACCTGGTCAGACAGGTGAGCTAGGTTCTGGTCCAAAACGGTGGCCTTAGAGATCTGCAGACCCTTACTGTGCAGTACCACCCAGTTTGTGTTGTTCTGCACATGAATCTGGATCCGCACTGAGCCAGTGAAGCTCAGAGTGGTGAGGTTGGGGTGCAGGTGGAGGTGGTAGTGGAGGGGAGTGATGTACCTGAGATAAAGCAGCACATGTTTACTCAATAATTTCCTAGACGCTGAAGGTCGAGGCAATTCTGTCAGTTTCCTGCATGTGGAGATGAAAACAGAAGTGCGGAGTGTACCTGGGCAGGCGGAGGCGGCTCCAGGGGAAGGACAGACTGCCAGGAGACGGCTCTCCAGAGGGGTGAGGAGGGTTTGACGTCTGCTGTGGACTTTGTGTAGGCTGAGACCCAACAAGAGACGTGTGGAATAGAGAGAGCACTAACAACCTCACCAAGGCCATTGTCCTTTTCTCACTGCTAAAAAAAAATATATATATATATGGCCCACCAAGGTAACAGCAAGTCCTTGTTACATTACAAACATGAGGAGCAGCTGACGACCAGTGAGCGCCAGTTGTCTGTATTGGACAGCAGGAGGATTTTTTTGTTTTGTTGCAATGTAGCTGGAGCAAAAAACGCTGGACAGCTTAATGATGTGAAATTCCTAGGACCTTTTTTTTCCTTGAACCTGAAAGACAAGACAGTAAGAGATGAAAGACACACCACACCACTGTATTAAAGAGGTTTGACATTCATTTTAGACAGCTCTATGTTTTGCTATGGTCTAATACAGTCCAATCAATGTGTGAAATAAGCAGCAATTTTCCAAAGCCAGAAGCTAAATAACTAATATGTCCTCAAGCCAGGTTTGTGTTGTACTTTTGTTTTTGCTGTCTTCACTATAAAACCTGGATGAACCTGGATGGATGAATATGAGGGATTACTTTATGATTAATAAAGGGCATGACCCTTTCATGAAAAGATCCTCCGCACCTTTCAGCGGTATCTCTTTCACCAAACAAGCTAATGGCAGATGAATAACAATGAAATCATCTGCTGTTAATTTTGATGTTTTATCATGCGAACCATCACACCAAGTCAAACCATGCAAGACCATGGCTGGCCTTTGGTGTCCTTAATATAGCTGATGGAGATGAATAGTGATTTAATCATTGATCTCGTACTTGTTTTCATAGAAATGTAGTTTGGAGGAGAAATTATGTGCATAAATAATTAAGAGGCTATGGCTATCTCTGCTGAGGAAAAAAACACTTTGCATACAAATGAGTTGTGCGGCACAAAACCTATAAACTGGATAAAAATTCAGAAGCAGCATGTCTCTAAACTCCACACGGCCCCTCAAAATATGGATATATTGGGAATTCTCGGAAGGTCAGGTTTTTATTTCTTTTTTTTCTTCAGCTCCAGTTGGTTTGATTGGGGCTGAATTTATTTGCATCTTTACTGAAGCTACTTAGTCAAGACTTGAAAATGCACATCTTATCTACTTTGAATCAAGAATCACTCACTTATTTCGTGCACGAAAATCAGAACAGCAAAAAGAAAGCTAAATGTCATTGTCGTATTTCCCCAACATGCCCATTTTGTCATACAGATATTTATTCACCACTGCTGACAAGACATAATGCTGCATCACTGCTCTGTTGTGTACAGTAATTGTTCATGCTTCATCCTTCCTGTCAGAGCCAATCGCGTAAGGCCTGTGTCTTTGAAGCCAAATCTCAGCAGACAATAGAAATGGTAATGGCCACTGGCCAGACACAACTCACTAATCTAATGCCAGATTCATCTGATCTAACGCCAGATCCAAATTTGTGACTTAATCACATCAGTGGAAATATTTTTTAAATTTGACAATTATGTATGAATTGGAACCTCTTTGAAGTTTCACTGTCTGGGTTACATGATCTGGAGCAGAGCTGACCACAAGCTTAATGTGAGTGTGACTTCTGACTGGGGCTTTGTATAGTCTGTTGACCTTCATATACAAAAGTACATAAATAACAACATAGATTTAGAATGGATTAGCTAGAAGAAAATATCAGTGGTTACAAAACAGCGTGCATTTTGGGAATAAACAGCTGCCACCTACCTCTTGTGTCAGTGGTTGGCGCCAACAGGCAGCTGGTGAGGCCTGGTGTGTGTGACTGAGAGATGCAGCTGAGTGACGCGGTCAAGTTCAGTAAGAGCCGGCTCTACAGACAGTGAAGACACCAGAGACAAGAACTACACCTCTAACACAGGCCATGGCAGCTGTTCAGTCTGCAGCTGCTCCACAGTAAACGAATTGTTAAGATCGTAAAGGTGACAGGCAGAGCATTTATTAGTATGACTTGATCGCAGCTCGAGTCTTAGTTCTCTAATTTCTAGCTTCAGGGAAAAGGTCTATATGCTTACAAATACTGGGTTGACTGTTTTGGACCACATGAATAATATTCATTCAGAAGTTCAGCGGTGTTCTTTTTAAGTTATCAAATTTGGTAATAGTTCATGTGCTTTTCCAGAGATAAACAAATCTCGTCCTGCAGGAAACTCAAACATGTAGCAAGTTCACCACATGATTTTCCATGCGGACAAAACAAGGTGAGGACAGAGCTATTACTGTAACGTGATAACAGCTGCAGCAGCACCGCTACAGTTCAGATGGGGATATATAGGCCGGAGCAAGACTGTACCATAATAACAACATGAACATGTTACACTGGTCACAACAACCAGCAGTTTCACCAATAACAATCCACTGTAAAGCAACAAGTGTAGACATTCCTGCAGGTTTGTCTTGTGTTTTGTTTAGAGGTGGTGTGTTTGAAAAGAAATGTCAAGAAGCTTGTGTCGTTTTACCTCAGTTGAGCTTTGTCATCTTTTCCTCGTGTCTCTGCTGTTAGGTTTCACTTTCTCTTCAAGTTCCCGCCCACTGCTCATGCTCAAAAACCTGCTTTTGACTCTGTGTGTGTGTGTGTGTGTGTGTGTGTGTGTGTGTGACAGAAAGAGAGAGAGAGAGAGATGGGGGTAGAAATGTCCACATAGCAACTAACAATTATTATAAATGGTTAACATCC
>OMLF01052367.1:0-21057 GCA_900302615.1 Holocentrus rufus
ATGCTTGTTAGTGTTTATGTAAATGTATGTGTGTGTGTGTGTGTGTGTGTGTGTGTGTGTGCATGCCCACATGTCTTGGAGCTTTTTGATTCTAGGCCAGAGATATTCTGTGAAGTTGGCTTTGAAGTGTCAAACACATTCCAGTGTTTGAGGAGGCAGCTCTGTCTATTTGTATTTTGGGTATGTGAGAACAAGACCATTTCCAATAGAAATTTTCCATGTGATTAAATCATTCATTCATTCATTCATTCATTCATTCATTCATTCATTCATCAGTCAGTCTCTACAGTCATCATTAAGATCTGTCTATCTATTCATCCATCCACCCATATTCATGCATTATAAAGACATCATCACTGAATACATCAATGTATGAATTTCCGCCAAGTCAAGTCAAGTTTATTTATGAGCCCGTCATCTGAAGAAATGTCTCAAAGGTTTTTCATGCCGTATCATATACACGTTATATATGATACTGTTTTCATACACCAGCATGTTTTCTCATTTTCTAAATGCATTTTATTTCTTGATCATAAAGGACCTTTCATGTTCTGTTGTAAAAGTTGGTGCCTTACATCCTCTGAGATTCAACTAAGCTGCCTCTGACACTGATGGATCTGGGGCAGAGTTGTACAGTAGGTCAGACAATTTATGGATAAACCCTTACAGCTAATGACCGACCAAGGGACTGCTGGTGTGCTATAGTTAGACGTTGGAATTCAGCGATATTTTCACTCAGAAATGTTATTGGAGCTCTCAAAATCCACATGGTTCTTTGGCATTGACCGAGCCACGGCTGATTTATAAACATGTCACTGACTGTCATCTGTGTCAGTGGCCATGTAAATCAGACGGATGGTGAGAAGAGTTTTGGCTATAAGCAGGGTGCTAATGCTAGAGAATGAATGCAAGGGATTCCTAGCTGGCCGCCTGATGAGTTTATGATGGATCTGTGTTTTCCAGCTCTGAGGTCGGCAGGCTTTTCTTGTAATGATTGTAATGTGAGTGTTTGGGGGCTAGTGAATGTGGCCTGTATTAGTCTTCACTCCAAGTCAAAACAAAACCAGATGCTCTGCTTAGAGAAACAGAGATTAGAAAAACTATTTAATGAGAAAGACAAAAGTCATCTCCCCTCCGGTTCCCTGTCTCGTGTCGTATATGACCTTGGCGTCTGTTCGGCTGTGCTTGGGGACACGGTGGTCATTGTTTTTTGTTTCTTTGTTTTCAGACTTTAACAGGCTCTCACTACAAAGTGAGGGCATGAATTATTACTCAAGTTCCACTGAACTCTGCTGAACCCGGTCCCGTTGCCCCCCTGAACCCTGCCTCCTCCAGCACTGCATCATAGGCTGGGATCAGCAGCCAGTAGATTGATTATGATGTGTGTGTGCATGTGTGTGTGTGCATGTGTGCGTGTGCACGTGTGTGTGAGGAAGGGGGTGGGTTGGAGGAGTGACTGTTCATGCATGTGTGAATATTCCTTTTTCTTTACACATAAAGTATATTGATTGAAATTATTGACATTTAGCATAACATTACAGTGGAAACAATAGACAACTGATAGAATTGTGAAACATAAAGGCAGATTAGATTCCCAAATTGTACTCTGCCAACTATAAAAATGAGATTTGAATTTTAGTTGTTTGTTATACTTACTGCACAAGAGCATATGCTTATATTTAAAATTATTAGCTGCTAATGGACACATTTAGAATTGCCAGAGTTTTATGGAGTGAACAAACGTTTGAAAACTCACTATGGAATTACAACAATACAAAGGCAGTATGAGGAGGGTTATGATGTCACTGAGGTTAAAAGGATGCTTTCATCATAAAACACCCAGAAATATTGGTGTTTGTAAAAATTCTGGAAATCTAAGGGAAAAAAGGATGGAATGTCACATAAAATTTAAGTGTGATGTCACAGAAGAACAAACTATGGCATATTGAGATCTATGACATCATAATATAATGGCAGCAGACTCTGTGTCTTAAGATTAGACTCAAAGCATGTAGATATCTGAGTACATTATAATTATACTATATACAAATACAGATTGCCATAACAGCCCATACAGTGATGACTTTTCAGTAATTTTTCTTTCTTTCTTTCTTTCTTTCTTTCTTTTCTTTGTTTTGTTTTGTTTTTTAATCAGTGAAAAACAGGTATTTCCTAGTAGTTTATCCAGTGTTTAATTTGTACCAAATCATCCATGCTACAAACAGTAGGATCATTTGATTAACAGTGACATGCACTGACATAATAGAAATGGGCATAATCAGATTAACAAGGTGCTTTTCATTTACCAATAAACTCGACTATCCCTCTAAATCTGTAGGCTGGTTACTGACTATATTTACATCTTCTGAACCTCTGAAATGTGACGTTAATATCTGATACAAGGACTTTTGATGAAATAATGGACAAATAAGCATCTAAAAGGTAAACACATGATTCTAGCTTTAGTGTGACTAATTCTCCCAACTCTCCCCCAACAAAGACAGGCTATTTGCCCACAGCACAACACAATCCCGATCGAGATTGGTCGATTGACAGCCTGTAATCATGTCGCTGGCCAGGCTCTGTCAGATTGGTTGATTGACAGCCAAGTGTGATGTACACAGTCAGGCTATTGTAGAAACTTATATACACTTCTGCATTTGAATAGAAGTACCACATTTCATACATGAAGAACTCTTTGGTGTTTGCAGACACTCAGCAGGCAAATATAAGACAAAGAATGTATTGGAGATATTCAACAGTTTCTGACAGCCAGTCAGAATGTCTGTTTTTCTACACAGGAAGAGGAAAATTGAGCAAGGTTTTTTTTTACATGTAGAATGCATGTCAGATGAGTCTCCTCACAACACAGGCAGGCCTCTCACTCTCACATGTGGTTTTTAGTCAAGTCACGGTGTGCTCCAATTGAAAACGTGAGCTTAAGAGCACTGGCCATACCACGTCTGGGCCCAATCCCAGATGGATCCTATCAATCAGTCAGAGTCCAGAAAGTTAGGAGAAAAATATCACTAGAACACAAAGACTTCTTGTATAAAATCCCTCCATCAGGATTAAACAACAGTGCATCTTCACAAAACCACAGAGGTTTCAGGAGAGTAATAGCAGAAAATCATAATGAGTGAGCCAAGACAAACACAGCGGTTTGCTGTGTAATCTGTATCGATTTAAAATGCAAATGATTTCATCAGTAAGTCAGAAAAATGCTCAATCTGCAGTTTCTCACAAAATGAGCTGGATGCTTTGAACAGTACTTGATACAGAAAAAAGAAAGCAATACTATTTTCCTGGCATGGTTTGCACAACTATCATAGTGCTGTTCGTGTTAAAGTGTGCTTTCAGACACGAGGAGTGAGGAAACCTGCTGTTATCTTTAGCTTTAATTCAGGAAGGTAGACTTATGGCCCTTTTCATCTATCAGCAGTAACCTGAAACTTTCCATAACCTCGGACTTGCAAGAATCTGTTGGGTTCAGGGACTGCTTTTTGTTTGCTTTTCCACTGTATGAAGAACCTACTGCGAAGGGTAAGAAGTATCCCATAAAAAATCTTCATAGTCTTAATCATTTTGTAGCGTTGCTTCATTTATTCACACATAGCTGTGCACTTGACCCCCAGCTCTCCCAAGATACACTGAAATTTTTAAATGCACATTTCACTTCTAATAGCGGAGTCAAGCTTCTGCCAAATAACATAAAAAATCGGTTAAAAGCCTGGTCAAAATGTCAATCGAATCAAAACAGTTGCATGCATCTGGCAATTTAAGCTACTTTAACCTCCTGCTTTTTGACAGATTATATCAGCTCATGAGACTTTTTACATATGAGCGTTTTTCTCCTGGCGAACAAAGGGCATCTGTTCCTGCTCCTGCCTGCCGGTGAAAAGCAGCCGCCTGCCTGCTGCTTCTCTCGTCACATCCTCCTTGCTTCCCCACTTGGACACCACGGGCCTCTGACAATTCAATGTTCTTCACTCAAAGTGTCTTTAGAGAACAGAGTTTGAGCCATTGCCACTGTGATGCTGTATCATTCACTTCCGGTAGTCCTTTTCGAGTAGTGAGTAGTGACCATCTGTGCACAGTCACACATACCGATGTTACATAATATTGCTGCTGATGTTGCGTAGACAGCACAGACCACAAGAAGCATGAAGTAGCTATAAAAGTTCCTGGAAGTCAGATTTTAGTATCACCTCCTGAGCAGGGCCAAAATCAGGTTGCAGGAACTTTACTTGGAACCATGTTGCTGCCAAAGGAAATGATTCCAGAACGTGAGAAATGGCCTTCATGGCATGGCATGCCTCGCTAAGTTTTTACAGTCGCAAAGGGCCAATATTGTGCAAACAAAACCTCCTTTACATAAACCCTAATCCACGGCAAAATGCAACACAGGAGCTCCTTGGGTTGGATGAATCGTCGTATTGCCATCAGCTTGTGTTTTTAAATGTTATCCTCAGCCTTTTCCAATTTAAGTCATGCAGCATGACACTACAGAATGTATACATTTAGTGGACTGACTGGCAAAACCAGAACTAATCCAAGACCTAAGAGTATAGCTCCTTGGAAACGTACTGAATCTTTCATTGCAACTGTGACCTCCATGTGAGAAACCATTCATGGTTGTTGAGGGCAATGAAAAACTTTTGCAACACTGATGTAACAGTTACTGGCACGGAGTGCTGCTCTGTGGTTTCATGGAGCATAACCATCTTTTGCTTTCTCTGCTCTCTCTGTGGAGACGTCAGAATGCTCAGATGGACAATATAGTGTATGAAAATACAGAGAAACCTGGAGAGAAATCTAGAGAGAGAGACTAAAGGGAAAAGAAAGTAGCAAGAAGAGGAGAATGTTTACAAACTGAAATAATTCATGTGTGTAATATGTCTGAAATTGAAATGGCCCAAATCTGATTTTTTTCCAGCATTTGACAGATTTGATTTTTTTCTGAGCAGTCTGAACAAAAAAGTTACACCTTTTCAAGAGTTTGTTTTGTTTTGTTTTTTTACTGTACAGGTGCACATCACTGTCAGTGCATCATCATCCAGTGTCGACAGTAGCAGACCAAAAGAAAAATTAGATAGCAGCAGCGATGGGGGGCAGTGGAGAGACAGTGAGGAAGCAAATTTAATAAATGTATGGGGAGATTCGTCAACCCTTGTTTTCCTTCTTGCTCTCAGCCTTAACAGATGACAAACTGCTATCCGATCTCCACAGCAAATATTGTTTTGCTGTTTTTCAGCATGCATGCTTGATGTAAATGTATGTATGCGGAGCTTATCAGGGCAGAGATCTGTTCATGTCAGATATGGATCATATACAAATATAAATATGAGCAGCCAAGGCACAAAAAAATAAAAAAATTTAAAAAAGTAATAGTAACAAAACAAAAAATGACCAATGACCAACATGCCAATTCTTCACTCCCTGTCATCTGCCATAGTTAGTGATAATGTGAGAGACATTTGCTTCATTGGCAAGCGCAGTGTGACAATGAGAAACATACATGCACACACTCCATGTGTATACCACCCATCTCTTTATCTTCAAAGAGTAATCTGTTTGTTGTGAGTTTGTTACTTCTGCCAGTTGGACAGAGATTAAATCCTCACTCCATTCAGTCTGTTTATTTGTCAGTTCCTTTGTTAGCAAGATCTCTCAAAATGTTATGAGCAGATTTGCACGAAACTTTGTGCAAAGGTTGGATATGGGGCAATGAAGACATTATAAACTCTACATATCAATTGTTCAAAGGCCGGTGTGGTGGTGTCAGGTACCAATCAGTGCATTTCCTGATGTGAAATAAGCTGGTAATGGGGCATGGAAGAAATTATTAACTTTTTTTAAGAATCCAACATGTGGAACTGATATATGTTGACAATTGCATTATGTTGACAGAGGTACAGTTTGTGCAGTATTGAATGCTGTCTAGTTGTTTGTGTATGTTTGGTGTCATCATCCACACACTGCCCTGTCATGTGCAACCATGCTGCTCCATGTGCATGTTTTCTGTAGATTGACATCACTGCCTCTCAGCCCACTTGCCTTTACGGGCCACGCTCTGCAAAGTGCTGGGGGACACAGTGAAGTGGTGCAAGGATCAAACCCCTGGAGTTATTCACATAGTAAACCTATTGTTCTCTCCCCTCTTCTTTTTTCATCCATCCCTCTTTTACTGCTACGTGGAACTTGTGAGTCAGTTTCTGATCAGCTGGAAGTTGTTTTTGCTGCAGGGAGAAGAAAGCACATCACTTTTATGCTTTCTTCTCACCTATTTCACTTTAGCTTTGATCCTGATCGTTGTCTTTTATCACTTTCTCCCACCCAACGTGTTTTCTTGCTTTTTGTCATGACGTCCCTGAATTTCACTCCATCTCCTCAATCATTTTGATGTTTTAGAAAAAGCCATTTTATGTTTGTGGTGTGTGTGTGTGTCTGTGCATGCTTGTGTGTATATGTTTGTGTGGTTATATGTGCATGCGTGCTTGTCTGTGAATGTGCATGTTCGTGCATGTGCATGTGTCTGAGCTCACTCTGGTATAAACATGCCAGGAACATGCAGTGCCATTTGAGACGGTTGTAAACTTGTGTGTTTACTGCTGTTTGTTTACCACTCTGATTGCAGACAACAGGTTGTCATGGCGACCCTGGTCAACAGGAGCAGGAGCATGTTCTGTATCCCATACTCCCCAGCAGATGGACTAAGTCAGTATGGTAATCCAGTCATTTTCAAGAAACAAGTGTGTGAAACAAGGAAGAAAAAACAAATCAATACATTTACTCCAAGAAGATCAAACTTGACTAAGAAAAAATTAAAGTGGACTTGATTTACATTGTAAAAGTGAATTTAACCCATGATTGACACTTTTTTTTTTTGCAGGAAAAGATTTTTTTCTCTCACTCTGTGAAAACATTTGGTGCTGTACATGTTCTTCAAACACAGACCTGAGCTACTGTTCAGAAATATAAATTTCTCCTCATATGTTTGCATCAGCATATTTGTGTGGCTGCATGTGTGCGATAGAGAGACCACATGTGTGTGTGTGTGTGTAACTCTTTCTATTGGACTTAAAAGTAACTGTCTTGGCAGTGTTTACAGCCATAAATTGTGTGCTCTCGCAGCTAGTGGGAGGTGTAGAAAGAGGTCACATGTCGGAGAAACACAGTAAACAGAAGTACAGAATAGAAGATGTCATGAACCCGTGGTTTGTGGAGCAGTGCACACTACCTGCCTCTGTTTGTCAGGGCTGAGTGACTCTGAATGTGCAGACTCCTGGTGATTCTAGGGGTTAAAGGTCCCCGTTATGAAACTCAATTGACTGATCATGAAAGAAACATTACGGCATGTGTTTCTGATGCTAGTTTTCCTAAATGACTTTTCCTAAATGACCTTGGATCAAGAAAAATAAAGCCTCTCTTGCCTCTTTCTTGATGTCAGTCCATCTACCTCATTTCCATCCTGAGGTGTCCTTTGGGGCCTAATGGCAAATAAATGCATCATATCCTGTTTGAGTCATTAGAGGACATCAAGGACCTGCTGGTAACATGGCATGTCCCCCTCCGCATTCTTCTTCATTCTCTTTCATCTGCTGCGTACTTTATCTCATAAAAGCAGCACATTGAGCACATATGCACGAGTTCTTTCAGGGACAGAGGACATCGTTAATGAAAAACAGCTCTCACTTTTCTCACACATATGAAATTAAGGACCTTAATTACGAGGTGTGACAAGGAAACAAAGTACTTCCATAGCAGCAACTGTTGCTGCATCGCATTGAACTAAATCCGAAATTGTTTGGGATTGCAACATTTATGATGCAATAATTATTTGTACCATCAAGAATAGAATACAAAGTAAGATGTGAATTTCCTATCTAGCATAAGTATTATGATTCAACCACAGAATTTATGTCACTGTTCTCTCTGGCCTTATCTAAAGCACTAAACATAAAAGCAGAATAAATTGCAGGAATGAAACTGATTCCATGCCAGGGTACTAAAGACTGATTGCATTGCATCTGATTAGGAGATGCACTTTAACTAAAAAGTTATGGTCAGTATAAAAAAGATAAGTTCAAGTTAATGCAGGCAAGTTAGTGGTAACAAAATGTTGTCAGAAAAAAGAAAAATCAATACAAGCTAATAAATGGAAAAACTGCAAATATTGGGCAGACTTACAAGTCAAGGAGACCTAATCAGCAATTAAAAAAAAAAGCAGATGAAGGCAAAATATGTAACATCTAGAGTCTAGATTCTAGACTATAACTGGGGACATGGCAGTCAAGTGTGCCTTGTCTACTCAAAATAATTAATCTCTCATCCTCTTCCCATGTTACAAAGGAAAATGATCTTAGTCCTCAGGTCCAAACATAAATAGGCCTACCTTGATATTGCCAGAATTGCCAGACAGCTAGTCAGAGTGTGGTGTGAACATTCCCCTTCCAGCGTCCATTCATCCAGTGACCTCATGTCTATCAGGGAGTTGAAATATTGTTGTGTCTGTCTGCACCAACTGAGAACTCCCATCCTTTTCAACACTGGACCAGAGATGTAAAATAGCAGAGACTAAAACTCAGTTTACCCACCTTTTTATTTGTGAAATACATAACGCTAACACTGTTTTACTGACAGTTTGATTTATGTAAAAACATAGATTATAGTAAGTGTCTAATAGTTTTTACTAGCTAATTTATTTTTATTTGTTTACATTTGTGTTTGTTCTCCATTACTAAACAGAGCTTACACTTTAAACACCTTTTTTATGTGCCACTACATCACTTTTGAAAACATTTGCTGAAGTCTTCCTAATGACTGCATCTGGCCATAAAAATGTGGATGATTCAGATTAAGTACTAGCACCCACAGTTTATAGTCATCATGCATATGCATAAACATCACCAAAAACACACAAACAAGCAAACAAAAACTTTGGAAATGCTCAAGTGTGAAATTGTAAGACATAACATGTAGTGGTCTATACAGCAGGGATGAACAATAATCACAAGGTGATGATGAATGGGAAACATTACCCTCAACAGGGATGAAACTTTGCACATTTGGGAAAATAATGTCCATAAATAAATAAAAAAAATGTTATATTAGACGGACGGACAGACGGACGGACAGATTGATGGATAGATGTTTCATTTATCCACAGGGATTTGCTTACTCGTAATATTTCCTGCCTACTTCGCCCCCCAAAAATGTGTCTGTATATCAGGGGCCTGTAAATTAAAACATGCCACTTCAGTCAATGTATGATGACACAGTGTCTTACATGCTGCCAACAAACTCCAGAATCCAGTTCATGTGGCTCAGTGACCTCACTCCATCTCTCAGGAGGTCTTCCAGTTTCTCTGTAACCCCAGCAGTAGCCAAGAGTTCTGTCATAGGAACAAGTCTTAGCGCATTACAAGGCTTGTCCAGAAACTCCTGTAACTTTAGAGGCGCAGAAGGCTAAAAAAAGGATTAGATGAGACAGCTTGTCAGCCTCTTACCATGGGCTGTAAACCCTGACTTTCATTAGTACTGTGAGGCAACTCAGTCTTTTTACAGGTTACGGTGATTGAACAAATGAACCCCCAAGGGACATCGTGAGATTGAAGAAAGGGGAAAACCATCAGTTTAATTATTTCATTGTGTTATTTGGTTTAATCCATAATAGAAATATACAACAATATGATCTAAGTGATGTCCATTCAAGTTTGCAGTTGAAGGACTGACATAAGGCACAGCACTGCAGACGTCAAATCAGAAAATGATATTTAAAAAAAAAGAAAACAGTGAACAGCAAAGAGAAACTTCCACAGTCCCACCCACAGTTGGAAAGGACAAAGCCTCCAGTATTGAATTATCATCAATTTGGGAGCATTGGGTGGAAACTGGTGATATTATACTTGACCGACTACAACCCTTATAAAGTGGGAAAAACAGAACCCAAGTGAGTCTGAGAACAGTGACAACCAAGATTCATCAGAGCTGTCTCAGTGGCCTCTGTAAAACCTGGAGATTTTATCCTGCGTCACATTTTGGCTGTAAATAATGGAGATCATAAACCTCCTGGGCCTTAAACTACAAGAAACACTGCTGTAGTGATCGAGGATTGCTCAGGCACTCCCACAGTCGGAGCAAGAATACAAGGAACCATTTGAGCTGAGAGCAAAGATGGTTAAATGGAGGAGTTTTGCTTCATTTCACCGCGACTGTCATGCAGGAATACAGTTTAAACAGCATGAAACCCATTTTCAGTCATGAACAAATACTAAGAAATGCAGACTTGTTCTTTGGAAAGCTATGGGTAAATTGCAATCCATTGTTAGTCCTTTTGTTAAAACTGATGAAGTGGAGAACTACAGCAGTACACCGCTCATTCTTCATTTTTAACTCAGAGCATACTGCAAACACATCCATTGTAACAAGTCATTTAATCTAGTATTGAGTCGTGCATCTCTGAGAATAAGTAAAAATATCTGCCAATGAAATTATATAAATTAATTTATTTTCAATGCAGATCAGCTTGTTTCAAGAATTTTATTGAATCAAGAATAATTTTCTTGATCCTATCAGAGTGACGTAGTTAATTTCAAAATCACATTTTTTCCGTTGTTTTAATAAAATTCTCAAAACAAGTGAACCACAGAGTGGAGTAGTGATTCATTGTAAAAAGCAGATGTTTAAAGCCCAGGGATTAGGAGAGGGTGTTTGGGGGGGAAAGTTTCCAGTATTTCATTTGCCCCTGAGCAGGAAAGGACAGCAACTTGTCCCAGGAGAGTGTTTATTGCCTGACTCACTCATGTTTACCCCCTTCATCATAGTATGGATGAGATGAATCAAATAGCCCTCTGCTCCCCAGTGAGTATAGCATCTTAAATGACTGAAGCCTTGTTCATTATTTTCAGGAAATGGAAGGAGGTAGGTATTGGGAGGAGGCCAGTAGACATAATTGTAATTTATATCTCTCAAATTGACAATTCTCCAGTCCACTGGTATGGTAATTTTATTTACTTGCTTAGTCTGGATGATGAATCAAATTGCATTCGTCATGCATTTATAAGACAATGTGCATGTACAAAAGTGCTCTGATAATATAATCTTTGAAATGCCTTATTGAAAGCGCCATGAGAATGAAGAAAATGCATTAAACACCCGGGTTTGCTCAAACAAATAACAATATGAAGCACTTAGACTCACTGACCAATGATAGACAATGTTACGCGTTCAGGTGTGTCTGATTCGATTTGTCTTGGCTCTCTAATGCCATGACTGTGTTTTTTCCATCTGCCCAACTCAAGCATGAAACCTCAGGCTGTTGTGGTGTGGCTCTGAAGCAGGAGCCAGCAGTGAATGTTTGAAGCTCTGCGTCCAACACATGAAAGGTGGAAAAGATCGTAACACCTGTTTGTGAACACTGAATTAGCAATTGATGAGGACCAATCTGGTTTGAAGTTTCCAGCATGGCGTCACTTACATATAAGAGTTTCCTCCTTCACACAGACCATCCCACATCTGTTTTCCAGAGGGGGGTGTGAAGATTCATTTGGGACCAATCCATGTTGGAGTTTTTATGGGTTTATTTTTCTCAGATGTGTGTGTGTGTGTGTGTGTGTGTGTGTCCTGCCCCCCCTAGATTTCTTTGTTGCACAGTGGAGGGACGAAGTAAGATAATTGGCTCTCTATCTGAATTTGTATAGGCTGCATGCTTCAAGTTTAGCAGATCAGCTGTGTCTACCATAACATAACCTCCCGACCTTCTGACATGCTTTGCTCATAGTGCATGAGCTGGGCACAAGCCACGCTGCTCAGGGCTGATTTCAGACACAGACCTTTGACCTTTCACCCCTATAGGCCAGCAGAGCAACAGGCCATGTAACCTCACAGCCTCCAGAGGTCACTGTAACAGTGGGTACTGAGCAGGGAAGCTGGATGGATTGGAGATGAGGGAGGACATGCACAGCAATAGACCGTCCCATCTGAAGAGAAGACAGCATGGAGACAAAATTTTAGTATGAAACTGAATCCATTAAAATTGGCTTCAAGTGTTGATATAAAAAAGGCACAAAATCCTGCAGTAACACCAATCTTTTTCATAGTGCTCCGTAATTCCAGATGTAAAGCAAATCTCCATTTGAATTTTGTATAAGTATACACCAACAGTTCTGAATAGTTCTGTGTTATCTCATGATACCTTGCACAAAACCAACAACAAACCAAATGAGAGGCATGTTTTTTGTTAAAGTGTATCACAGTGTAAGTGAGCACACATGGTTGTCATCATTAATAAAGGTTGCCTTTTCTTTCCCAAATTTGCATAGCAGAAATACACTGATCTTTGATTATTATTTGGGTATGCCTCAAAGATAATAACCTAATGAGTCAAGGTCCTGGAAAAAGAAATCATTTCAAAGAAAGAAAGAAAGAGGGAAAAAGGACAGGGCATAGTTCAGTCATTACAGAACAATGTGAGAGTTTTCAGTCACTGCAGCCATTTTGCATCTTGGCTATGAATCTTGCTGTCTCTGAATGAGTTCTGAGAGGTCCATTATCCTCCATTACCAATACTCATTTGGATATTTCAGTCTTAGCTTTGCCTCGGACTTCATACACTTCTGGCTGATCTCATTATACAGGAAGGAAATTGCATTCTCACTGATACCATTTCACAACTGAGAGAGTTTTACCCTCCAGCTGAATCAAGTGTCAGTGTGAGAATTTGTTTGTGGGGGCTCAGGCAGTCCAGAAACATACTGTTGCAAATAGAGCAGATATATTGACTTTGTCCAAGTCCATTCAAGAGGTGTTATCAGGCCTTATCACACACAAGGCTGGTCTTTCTCTGTAGAGTATGTGACTGGGAAGTGATTATGAATCACAGTTTCTGTTTTTTACAGATGCAAGTCTGTAGCCATGACAACACAATATGAAATTCCGTGTCATTTATCATCAGTCTTTTGTGATGGATACTGAGGCGAAATCTGAACATACGGCCGGTCTGTCTATGCATGGATTTTAGTGGCCTGGTGGTCTTGCAGCATTTGACTTGGGTCATAGCACCACCTGCTGGTGATGTATGACCAATAGTGTAATGTACTTCATAGTTTAGGATGATTACCTTTGCCCAGTTTTTTCAATGTGCAAAACTTTTTACACAGACGTTCAAACTGACGTGCAAAAGTCTTACTTAAAAAGACTGTGCTCAGATACCAAGTGGACACCTCTAAATCACAAGCTCTCTTCTCAGAATACACCAACCTTAGAACACCACAGTGTTCAAATGCCTATGAAACAGAATTAACTAAATCAATTTAGCATGTATTTTCAATCATGTATTGCTAATTAAACAATCAGATTAGTAGCACTGCTTCATTATTGTCAGTCATGTTCTCATGACATCACTGGTATTGTACATAATGTTATATAATATAATGTTATAGCATTGCTGTATTCATCTTCAATCTTCAGTGATTACAGTAAGATTCAATGTAGCAGTTAACAAATCTAATGGTTTAGTGTCTTGAAACAACACAAGATTCATAACAGACAATACATTTTTGCCATAAGGCATAATCACTAAGTGTGTCTCATGTGGTATGTGGTGCTCCTTTTGTGTATTTCTTGTGTCTTTTTTTACCTTGTACAGAATGCGGTACATAGGTTTTATATCATTGGGAATTCTTACTATCCTATATATAACTGCAAATACTTTCCAACAATTGAGGTTGAACACCTTTTGTGCACAGTGAGCAAAGCTTAACCCCCCCCCTGCCAGTCCCATCAGTGGGTTTGTCTGTGCCATGTGGCCGAACTTTGTTCAAATGCACAGAATTTTATTTTAAAATCCACTGGAGATCCTAATTTTTCCAAAGATACCAAATATGACCAGGTGAATTACAGGTAAATGTGTATAAAATAATGCGCAAGACATCTAGATATTCTCTGTTTGATGTAATGGTGCAGTCATAAAACAACGGCATCTTGGCTCTGAATTCACTCAATATAAGCATGATGAAGCTTCAATGAAGGGCTGCAGTGAGCAGATACAGAATATGGATGTGAGATTGTTATACAATATTCCCACCCTCCACCCCCACCCACTTTGAAGTTACTTAAAGGGGAATTTGGAGGATAATCAGGAATTAAGTAGTCAAAGAAGGCGTAAACGAGATGACAAATCGTATCCATTATGATGCAAAAGACAGGAAACAGTGAAATGATTCACTGGAATATACATTATTGAGTAAGAGTTGTGCACATCAAAACAAAATACTGTATGTTGGTTGAAAAATGCAAATTAAAGACAGATATTGCTGCCTGGGAGTCTGGACTTTTATGTCTGTTTTTCATATAAGACTTTTGATATCATTGGAATTTTAGAACAGCATCACCTTTTATGAGTTCTGCTTAATGTGGGTGAAGTTGTCTTGTCATGTCAATGTGTAACGCTGTGCAAATATATGTCTTTTTTATTTGTTATCTTGTGTCTGGCGATAACTTTGAAGAAATTCATGTGGAATGGGGTGAGAGGCCAACATTCCTTATGACAGAAATGTTGTACTGACTGCTGATAAAGCGCTTATGTGCCTCATGACCTTGAGGCACGATGTGGAAACAATAAACCACAAGATCCTAACGGCTGCTTTGGTGACTCTTCACGTGAGGAAGAATATTCAGAAGGAGATTAAAACTGTAGCCTGTAACCCCACCGATTATATAACCTGCTTAAAAGCTACATGGAAAATGAAACGTACATGAAATCTGTAGCATTTACTTTCTTGATACTAAAACAGTTGATCTTTATATTTATTTTCTGCATTTTATTCTACTTATCCTACCTGAGATGCTGGATAAATGGTTTAGCATGGTAAAAATCCTCTCAGTCAAAAAGGAAAAGAAGTAAACATTTGTATCAGCAAAATGGTAGGATTTAATGATATAAAGGTTCTCTAAAACTTTTAAAATGGTCTTACTTACCCTAATCTAGCAATGGTTTATTGACTGACAAAATGTTTGGGGGGAGGGGATACACCTGTTTCGGGAGTTTAGGGACTTGATAACTAGATTTAGCAAAAATCTCCAAAGTGAAAACACTGCAACAACAGATGTGATGCAATGCAGACATTGGGTTGAAAAACAAAATGACTTGAGTTTAGCCAGAAAACCGAACCCACAGTATTTCACTTTGCTACCTACTGAGAGATCGCTCTCGGGTCTTAAACCACAGAAATGTCTTGGCTCCTCACATAAAGAGAGGATGTGCTGTCCATGTGATGTACAATGCCTTATTCATATGGATCCAGTATTCAAAAGGTCAGCGGCTTATTGAATCTTTTGTTCCGCTCCTTTTGCCACACATTTCACTCAGTCCCACATAAGTAAGTAATATAAACACTCTTTTCACAGGATTATCTTTATTGGAAATACCGCTTCAAAGAAAAAAAATCACTCATCTGTCAGCCATGCAGATAATGAAAGCATTAGCTCATCTGGAAAAAGTATGGAACAAGAAACTGTTGGGGTGAACAAAGGCCTTTGTGATTCACACGTGCAAACCCCACACCTTTTTGGTGCAACGGATGACAGCAGTCTGACAGCTTACACAGAGAGGAAGTTGGCAAAGGCTGATGGGCCTTGCTGACAATGGTCTCTGCCATGACATGCCATAGCCTGTTAGTATCACTTATCAAAGTGGGGAATCGGTTTGTGTGGAACGGTGCCCTTTCAAACTTGGTTACATCTGAGTTTGATATTCCATGAGCTGTATGTGTTCTTTTTTTTTTCAGGATCAACAACTGTGTTTGTTTCAAGAGTGTGTGTGGGAGAGTTTGGGTTGATAGTCCTTGTGATAGTCCTCAGCTTTCATGGAGAGAAGAAGAGGGTCTGACAGAGAACGTCAGAAAGGCAGAAAAACAAAAGCACTGAAAGGCAGGCAGAGACGGTGTGTTGAAATGCACCGTTTTACACTATTTGGGTCAGAGTGGAAGACAAGAAGCAGGAAGGCACCCTGCCAGGCTCATAATTACAAACTGACAGGTTGTGGCTGTGTCCTTGGCCTACAGCCTGAAATAAACCATGTCACCGAGTGGACATGCTCTGAAGCCAGGTTGGAAGCCCTGTTCAGCAACATAACACAAAGTAAATACCGTGCTCAACAAGTTAATACATGTATTACAGGGTGTGTAGTTAAATAAGAATACGTGGGAAAGAATAGTTTCCAATTCCCTCTCTTTATACTATCAGGGAAATGAATCAGACTTGGTATATTTGAATCAATTCCACTTCTTTTTCTTCACAGATACTGTGTATATCTAATATATCTGCCTTTTTCACATTATATTATTTGCTGCTGGGCACTGGTACAGTATACACTATACTGGCTGACATAACTGATATCAATATGAAAATGATTATTAATATACTGAATATTAGTTTTGTCTCAATAAAGTGTCACAAAGCCTAACTTTTTGATCATTTACAGTAAGACTGATACCATGAGCTCATATCAGTGCATGTAGCTCTTCACCAACATCTGATTCATAGTATAGTGTGCTGTCCTTTGGTGTATTTTTATGTATAGTGAAGGACATTAGAGGGAACACTGTATAAGATACCTTCAAAACATTTTAATTAACATCAGCCAGTGATTTTAATGGGAATCCTAAAGAGCTGCAGTGTTCAGTTTAAAACACAACTGATGCATATTGTCTGTTTGCTGCACTGCTATTTTGCCTGAAAAATACATATCTACATACAGTATCTGCATGTGATGATGCTGCATCATCTTATGATTTTCTTTGAACTAGATCTATGAGCACATGTACACACACACACAGACACACACACATTCATTATCCTTCCTCGCTCCCACCACACAGGCATGAAGCCAGTGCTAACAACTTGCATAAGGGTTACGGGGAAAACAGTGGGATTCAAGTAAACACGTGTACTCTGTGTGTGTATGTGTGTGTGTGTGAGTGTGCAAAGCTAAAACAGTTTATGCATAATAAAGTGGAGAAGTGATGTATATCCCTAACAGCTTATTCATACATAATTCCTAATGCAGTTTACAGCAAAGTATGTGAGGTTGCAGATATCTGTGCAGCAGTCCCACAACACACTGTGCAAATAAAACTCATGTCAAGTGCTCATGGATGAAGAAAGTTCAAATCTATTTAGCATTATGCTCATTTCTTTCTTACCTGTCGATTATCATATTACAATATCATCCACAAAAAAAATTGTTTCCTCTGCTCTGACTATCATGAGCTCAGAATCGTGTGCCTTCAGATGTCTCCTGTCATGAAGCCCATCCAGTTTCTCAGTGGGGGCTCTGCCACTTAAAACGCTCCAAAGTTTGCTGCTCCGACTCATCTTTGGCAGTGGATGTCTGGACTGAATTCCTTAATTATAAGAATTTTATGTGCCTCTCTAGTTGTGTTAAATTCAAGCATGCACACACACAAAGGAACAGAGGCATCCGTGTGCGCGCGCACACATTCGTACAGGCAGGCGCACACAAACACACACACACCATCTTTCACACTTTCACGCATGAGCACACATTCGTACTCTGGTACTCAGACTCCTTGTTGGAGTCAGAAAAATTTCTTCAGACAGTTTTACATCTGCCTGAGTTACCCCCACGCGCAGCAGGGTGTTGGGCAGCCACGTGGCTCAGCATGGTGCGGCGCAGCTCTAGATGAAGATAACAACCCCACCCCCACACCCTCTGACAGGTCCCCCACCGACAAGACACAAAGAGTGAAGAGAGCTCCATGAAAGTTTTAATAAGCAACTGGGGTGGTGTCCCTCATCTACAGAGAGGCTGAGTGGAGGCTGGCGGTTGGATGGGAAAATGAGGGAGGGAATTCCGAGGGGATTCCTGAAGTGTCTGAGGTGTGATTTGCTATTCCGGGGAGTGATTCAATATTCCAGTGCTCAGCGCTGATCAGTCTCACAGAGGCTTTCACCGTGCCATCCTCACCCCGCATCCTTCAGCCCCCTGCCATGTCTTAGCAAAGTTTAATAACTAATGAAAGGAGACACTCGCCTGCTCCTAAACACTGGCCAATTACAACTTCCAGCTTCCAACTCAGAGAAAAGTTTGAAAAGATCGTGACGAGGGGGGCAGACACAGAGTCACATGGAGGCACGTGGTTCAGGTCTCTGGGAGTTGAAACTTTCAAAGTCACCTAACGAAAACACACACACTCTAAAAAGACCGACTCACATCCAAGCCAGAAAATATGCAAAGACGCTGAGGGAAAGTTTAGGACGAGGCAGTAATTATCACAAGGGACAGTCTTTGATGAATAAATTATCATCAACCCATCATATGAGATGATGCATATTTGTGTGTAGCTTTTCCTTTTGTGAACTCTGATGAGGCTGTATGTGTTTCTCAGTAGCCTATTTAGTGGCTTCAGCAGCCTATGTGGTTGACATATGAATATATGGATACTTGAAAATAGCATAGTACTGTTGTGTGTGGGTCCATATTTTTGTCTGCAGTGCTCTTTCTTTTTTTCTTTCTTTCCTTCTTCCTTTGCATCCTGGTATTGCTGTATGGCTACACACCTCTTTAAGATATAGGCATGCTGAAACTGGTATCTCTGAACATTTATCAGAGTCAGAATCTTATCAAAGGCAGATAGAACAGTAGGAGGAAAATCAATTCCCTTGCACGTAGCCTACAACTCCTTTGGCAAACAGGACTGAATCGGTTTCTTGCGCAGGGGCTCTGTCTCAGACGTGAGAGCAGGAGAGTCATATTGCCCTGACTGCCAATCCTGCCCGAGGAAACTATGCATCTTATCTGGCTCGGTCACCAATAATATAATTAGCTTAGGCTGCCTCACAACCATAACTGTTTAGCGGCTCTGCTGAGTCTCTTCCTTCTGCAGCGGCAGCAAGATTATGCGTCGCCATACTGATACCGAGGGCTTCTCCAAAGGTTTTCCCATTCCTAAAGCGATTTGGATATATATAGACGAGGAAACAGAGGAGTTACCTTCGGACCACCCCCGATTATGTGCCACAGAGGTGCAAAGTGCGGACGGATATCTCATAGGCTATCCTTCAGACAACACGCTTCTGCTGCAAGATCCGGAGTGCGTTTCCTTAAGGAGAAACCACTATAATATTCCTATAATATTCCCTAAGAGACGTAAATTGTGTTTAAGGGCGATCAGTGGTTAGTTTATAGTGACCTTATCATGCTTTATGATATATATAATATTTTGATCTATTATGACAATAGTAGACTATAGGTTTTTTTAAGCGTGCAGTATTTTGACTTTCAAAAGATGCATGATATTTTGAAGTTTTGGTGTGATATTTTTATAAAAATGTCACCTAGGACCTTTATTTTATATTGAAACACTTTGGGAGGAAAAGCTCCGCAAAGTTGCATGCGCCTACCGCTATTGTTTATTTACAATCTTTGCGCGTCATTACGATCTGGGCATAAAGTTTGGTCCCTTGTCCTGCTTAAGTCTGTGTGTATGTTTTGGTGCGAGGTCCGCGCGGGAAGCACCTGAGGAATTTGCTTTGCGGGCCAAGGTGGGACGGCCTGCCTCGTGAGTAGCGGGGGGCGCTCCTGTCTCCATATCACCCACACATTAATTAAATCCCCGCTTCCATCCGAGACGCTGACATGCATTGGGGAACGCGCACTGGCAGCGACAATCACGATGGAAAACTCATGCACGCCGATAACCATCAAATGACACCAAACACGTGCTGTCATATTTAGCTGGCCTGTATCCAAAATTAATACCCAGATTAAGCTTTGCCACGCACCGGAGTGACTTGTTAACAGGCGCAGCTGACACCCTATTTCTGTCTGCACCCTGCAATCATTTGCCGGGACCCACGTTGTAAAATGAGGCTGGGAGGCATCTTTTTACTCGTCGCTCTCGGCTCTTTTACCGCTTATTATATTTATGAACCCATTCCTGACGAGATAGAGGAGAGATGGAAACTTATGCTGACCAACTCTTTCTTCAGAAGTCTCAGCCACCTGGTAAGAACAAAACATGGTATAGCTTTTTATGCATGCAGACTTTGTTAATTACCCTACTACAGTTTGGATATTTTACTGACAGAATTACTAAGTTGCAAAGCTATAAATGCATATACATTTATTGCTTGTTTTAGTTGACACTGTATTGTATACATATTAATTTCTCAGCACACTATGTATAATGTTTCTTTTTCTTTGTGCAATACATTGTGGTCTTGGAGCAGTTCATTTGTCACGCTAATCGTTTAGTGTATTTTGCTGAGGTTGCCATGTCGATAGGCATGCTTGTTACACCAGATTATGTCAGATGCTAATCCATGTGTTGTATAGTCCTGCTCACCTGTTCTAAGAATAGACCCTATTAAGGAAATCGACTCTTTGATTATAGCCGTTAGACGCCTCTGGTTTACTGGAGCCCATCCTGATCAACCTAATACTACTCTCTAAACCTATTTATGGGTCCTGTTTGTAAAACTGTTAGCATGAAAAAATTATTTATATATATATAAAATCAAAAATTATTGGCTCTATTGCTGAAAGAAGCTCCGTTCAGGAAAGATCTTTGCAAGCAAAAGTACTGGGATAATTTATTGAATTTTAAATGCACATAAGTATAAAATGTCTTACTGTAGTTTATTAAGGTCTTTTTATTTGAGTTATAGGTATAGCCTCTTAGGTTTGCAGGACTATTTCTTTTGTAACTGAATTATATATTTTATTATCTGATTCCAGTATAATATTCTGCTATTTATTACTGAATCAATAGTTAGTATCTAATGTAGCACAAAATAAACTTTTGAGCCAGCAGTGGCATGAAGACCATGATTATAACTGTTGATTTTTATTAAATCTCTTGATGACTATATACTGCTATATAGTATAATTCTTGTCATCATTTGGGCCAGCTTGTCTATTTAACATTAACCCGTCACTCTAAGAAAACTAAAAGACCCCCCCCTCTTTTTTTTCTCTCTCTTTATTGATAGACAGACTCTCTCTGTCTGTCTGTCTCTCACCAACACATAATA
>OMLF01052367.1:29503-43383 GCA_900302615.1 Holocentrus rufus
GCCATCATGTGAGGTGGGCTGAAGCCGCTCACGTGTGTCTGCCTCTCTCTTTGTAATAACAGGACCTCCCTCTCTCTTTTCTCTCTCTCTCTCTCTCTCTCTCTCTCTCTCTCTCTGTTGGGTGAGTTCATCTTGTGATCCCTCTGCACATGGGATGGCTATCGAACAGATATCACAGAGGAATGGAGACGTTGTACAAAACAATCCTTTTTGTATGACTGTTTGAGTGTTTGTGGCTAACCCGCTGAACAACATCGCTTTCAGCCATGGCATTCTTTGAATGTCTTCCAGAGACTGTTCTTGGTTTTCTGCTCTCACGTTATATTAAATTATGGCTCTTAATTCTATCAAATCAGTATCAATTTCACAGCTGTTATTTATCTCAGAAACGTGATTATTTTGCTTAAGCACTGTTCTGTACTCTTGTAAATATGTTTATTTTTATGTTTTGAGTTCTTGCTGTATATGTCGAGCATAACGTGTAATTTTTAATTTCAGTGTTTTCTGGAATAAACTGAACCAACCTCTCACCACTGACTAATCTTATTTGTGTGTATTCAC
Organism: Holocentrus rufus; assembly: GCA_900302615.1. Taxonomy (NCBI): domain Eukaryota; kingdom Metazoa; phylum Chordata; class Actinopteri; order Holocentriformes; family Holocentridae; genus Holocentrus; species Holocentrus rufus. The sequence goes on from OMLF01052367.1 coordinate 30,065, forward strand.
ATGGGCGTAGAGGAAGGAGAAGAAGACAACCAAGAATGAGAGGAGAAAGAGGAGTCAAATTGTACACAGAGACAGTTAGTGTGTTTACTTGTACAGTGCACTATACCGTGTGTGAACAGAAGGATCGGCTTCTGGATAAACAGACGCAGCCAAAACCAAATCCTCTTGGCGCCGCTTAGGTGAAGCAATTCCTGTTGGATCAGTTGTCTGAGGGTTCAGAGAGTGGAAGGACAGAAAAAGAGCGCAGTTGATCTGCAAAGGTACTACAGACTTTGTGTCCAGAACTCTATCACTACACCCACCTACACACATTCTTCTGAAGTAGTTGGAAAATGTTTTTTTTTTCCAAATCGCAGGCCTAGAGAGGATGATACATGAGCGCAAACGGACCATTTATATAAAAAGATGATTCAAATAGGCCAATCTCCATCAGGATACAGACACAAACCACTCCACTTCCCTTCTGGGCATTCAGTGGACTACTTACCACGCTATCCTGGTCAGAAAATAACAACATAGCCTTCTGTATCTTGGTTTTTGAGACAGAGTTAGGAGTAATACATATTCGTGCATGCATGTGTGTATGCTCCTATATATAACTCTGTACATGAAAACTAGATCCTATAAGAAGTGGTGGCACTGTTCCCAAATTCCTCTAATTCTGTAAAGGGATAATAAGAGCAACGTGAACTGGATTAAGACGGACAGTTCCTGAAAAACATTTGTAATGTATGGTGCTTTTGTGAGGATTACACCTACATACAGTAGAGCATGTGCGAAAATACTTCAACTTGTCGAGTACACACTCAGGAATGTGCACATGAGTAAGCACACGCACACACACATACATACACATGCGGCTCATGCACATACACACTTTAGTACAAACTGTTTTCTGTTTGGTTTACTGCACCGTCGTTCCAGGGCCGTGGAAATAAAGCATGGTCATTTCTGTGGCCGGTTTGAATGCAAATTAGGCAGATTGAAGCTAGAGCCAGGCAAGGTAGATTTATTATCATCAGGTTAATGAATAATGTTGATTACAATTCTTCCATGACCGACATTTTTCACCAATGAACAGTGGAACAGTGTAACCTTTTATAGATTTGAATATGATGACAACAACTTTGCCAACAGTCATCATCCTATTTATATATTAGCTTTATTGTCTCAGTTGACTCCATTACCTCACTGAATTATATCCTCTGGTGCTACCTTATCATCATATCACTTTGGTTGTAAAACTTAGCCGGTGTAAACAGGGTCTCACTGTTTGAAACAAATACTGAGGTAGCTTTGTGTTAGCATTAGCCTCGTAATGCTCTTGCAATTTGGTATTCTTTATTTGAAACTGTTTGTGTTAGCTTGTGTTTATGTTGCTGTCTGTCTTTGTCCTGTCGGCTTATGACATTATAGTTTGATGGCATCTGTGGTACTCATCTGTATGGCAGTATATGGTATTGTTCTGGTAAATTATGACCGTATTATAATAATTATAATAATGATAATTTATATAGCACCTTTCATACATAAATGCAGCTCAAAATACTTTACAACAAGGAGATTAGAAGCATCATGTGCTGCACATGAAGGAAGAAATAAAAAGAAAATAAAAACATGATAAAGAACATGAATGCAATAAAAATAATACAAAAATGGTAACAGTAAAAAGAATTAAAGAAACATCTTGTCTTGTGTATTGATCGATGTACTATAATATCACATCATGCTATTATAATACAGCGATTTAGGTTCTATATTGTCCCAGATTTACTTTCCTGCTGCTTTATCAACTTTATCATCTGAAACCAGCTCCTCTGGTTTGGATTATAAAACTTGAACTGCGCATAAAGCAAACATGAGCCATGAATTATATATACTCCGTTTTCCTTCCCTTAATAAATGTCAGGAGAATAAGTGACGCTGATGGAACTGAAATGATGGAATAATTAAAGTCTGGTATAACCAATTAGTCACAGTTAAAAGAAAGCACTGCTGCTGATCTGTTCAGTTGTGTGACATTATTATGATGGATTATGATTATGAAGTTGTTTATAACTGTGTGTGTGCGTGTGTGTGTGTGTGTGTGGGGTGTAATGGGGTCACAGACAGTGCAACATGACGGAACCTTCAGTGAGAGATGCAACTTCCTGATGACTGCAACTTTCAGAAAGACGAACTTTGTGCAGGGGCTTTTTATTCTGTGTCAAAACAGGAGCCTGAGTCATTTTCCACATTACACATTATGTTTTAACTGATGACATTTTGCCAAGGTATGGATAGAAATATGATGTAGTCCCAGGACAAGAGTGATTGATGGGGTGCAGGAGAGAGAGAGAGAAGGAAAGTGTGTTTTTTATTACTGATGTTTTTCTTCCAGTTGGGTCAGGTTTTCAATACTGCAAAAAAATGAGTAAGAGAAAAAGAAAGAAAAGAATAAAAAGAAATGACTAACTGTTGTGATGGCAGTAGTAGTGTGTGTATATGTGTATGTTTGTGTGTGTGTGTGTGTGTGTGTAAGATAGACAAAGTTAGAGAAAGGGAGATAGTATTTTGTGTATGTATATTTGCATGTGGAGAGAGGATCAAAGCTCCATACACCGCAAACACACACACACACACACACACACACACACACACACACACACACACACACACACACTCATACAAACATAATGAATAACATCAAGCTGGGTTTACACATCTTGTGCTTTTCGCCTCACTACCAAACTGTCTGGATAGAGCCATCAAACCCTTCCCCTATCAAATATTTTACTTGTCTGTCACCCATGTGAGATTTCCAGATCCAGCTGATTTCCCCGAAGTCCTCACACTCCTCAGGGATCAGAAAAAGAAACCTTTTTAGGAAAGCAAGAAAGAGCCTCACTTCAAATCTCAGCGATGGCTGTAAATTAAGCAGAAAAGGTCATAACAACAGTGAAATACAAGGTCAGAAGGCGCCGAAAGAGAAACCCGGCAAGCTGGAAGCAGTTAAATCCATGAGAAACAAAGACAAAGCAGATGATTAAATCACCTCATTTTGTTTTTCTTGTCTGATTTTCAGCATGGCATTAGCATCTTTTATTAATACGTGTGAAGGGTAACAAACTCGGTCTACACGCACGTTTCCCAATGTTTGAGCTGTTGTAGAAAATCTTGTCGCAAAACAAGAGCAGTTCTCATGAATGCTCAAATAAAAAAAATATGTGGTCTGTTACATAGGCACCAAGAAATACGAAACAGTTTTATGCTATGGGGTCAAAGAAAAATTCCTCCAGTGCCTTATCAGTGTTTGGGGAGGACTTGAGAGAGAGAGGGCTATAGCTGAGGGCTGCAGCACATTTATAGTCATTACTGCAGAATTTCCTCGCATGCCTATTATAATGAAACTTTCATTTTCCACTGCTTCGGGTTTGCTATTTTTTTTTTTTGTTCCGAGTGAACTAACTATGCAATGAAGGAGAAAAGGCGTGTTAATAGTTTGAACATGTTGGCAATGTATGCAGTGCAGAAACGTGATTTTCTCATAAAGCTGCACATACATACACAGAGCGTGTAAACACAGAATGTTAAACACTGAACATCATCTTGAAAAATGGTTTTCTGGACTGGAAGAGCTTCATGAGTGATGACAAAAGCATTGTTATTAACGGAAAAGAATATTGTGCATAACATTTTTTCTCCAAACTGACAGAAGATATTTTTTCTTTCTTTCTTTCTTTCTTTCTTTACTAACAATGCTTTTCTTGCTAGCTTCAGAAGCAGTTTTGATAGAAAACTTCAATATCAACTATTAGATAGACAGTTTGAGAGAGAGGCAAACAGGAGAGAAAAGCTTACCGATCATTCTTCCTGCTTTATTAAAAAGTGAGAAACTTTCCAGAGCCAGAGAACTTCACATTTTAAATAGCGGCTCAATATGAGGTCAGTGTGAGACTAAATGGTTCTCCTTATAGGTGCTTCAGTCCCACAAGGTCACACTTGATGTTGAAGACATTTTATTATACTTAGCTGCAAATGTTATATGTGTGAATACGGTGACATCATGGTCCACATCATTAATAAGAGTAAAAGAAAATATACAGGATAATTCAGGACAGTTTGATGTTTTAAACACACTTATAAATATATTACATTGACTTCATATATGACTTAGAATTAAACTCATACTACATAATATACAACACAACAACATAGGCATAACTCATACACATCAGCAATAAAATAGAAAATCTGAGTAATGAAGTACAATATATTAAGGCAGAAATGACCCATTTGTGTGGGAATACATGTATGTACATGAGTGTCTTTCTGTGCACATGAGGAATTTTTGTGATTTCACGCTGAATCTGTCAGCCGTCCTGTCTTCCTCATCAGCTCTCTGAATTTGGTTAATAGCAGGTCTCTAAAATGGTCACCCATGAAGAAGTAAAAGACAGGGTTGATAACGCTGTGCACGAAGGCGAGTGGTCGGGTCAAGATGTACAGCACTTCTATGTACATCTTAGTGCACCGGTCCAAGTTGGCCCAGGGCTGCTGAGATGCTATTCTGACATTCCTCATCAAATGGTAAGGAGTGTAGAGAACCAGGAACATGACAGCTGCTACTGTAACAACCTTGAGAGGCCGCTTGTAAGAAGTGGTCCTGCGCTGCAGAGCGCCTTCCTGGGCACGAAGCAGTTGTGCTATTTTGTAGGAGAAAAGACAAAGGCCAAGCAGAGGGAGAATGTACCCAGTCACAGTTAGGCCCAGGCTGTAACCCAATGGATCGCTTTCCCCTTTTAGACTGGCAAAATCCTTGCATTGACTCCAGTTTCCAACCTCCAGGTCATGAAGCATTATTGCTATCATTGGAGACACTTGCACGTTGACCGCTAGCCAGCTCAGCCCTGTCACCATCACCGCAACTCGTGGTCTCAGAAGGAAGTGGTTCCGTGTTGGGTGTTTAATGAGCAGGAAGCGATCCATGCTGACCCAGACCATGAAGAGGATGGAGCAGTACAGATTAACATGCAGGACGTAGCGGTTGAGAACGCATGTGGGGGGGCTGGATTCTGTTTGTCCGTTTGCATAGAGAAAGGAGAGGCGTGGCAGCGTGCAGAGGAAAACAAGGTCAGAGACGGACAGGCTGAACAAGTATACATTGATGCTTTGCCATGCGGGCAAGCAAAACACGTAACCAAGAACAACCAACAGGTTGCCAAGGAAACCAAGGGAGAACTCAATGCCATACAATGGTGACAGGTAGTACTTCTCCAGTACGACATCTAGCCCTGAGCAGTTGGATGTCTAGAGAGAGGAGAGGGGGAATAGACAGGGAGAGAAGAGAAGAGAAGAGGAGAGAGGAAGAGAAGAGAAGAGAAGGGGGGGTGAGAAATAGAAGCAACACAAATCTTTTGCCTTGAAACTGTTAAGGTCAAAGACTTTAAATTCCTTTGTAATACGGTGCATACTAGAATTTCACTACAATAAAGGCAATACTTTAGCAACTGATATGGTATATGCTAATGCTGTTCATTTTTAGCCAAATATAGTATATAATAAATTACGCAGATGTTAGAAAAAGTCTTACCATGCTGTTATGTGGTTGTAGTTGCTAGTAGCAATGAAATGGAACAGTTTCTGATCTTCTGGCAGCCCACAGCAGGTGAACGCACCACTTGTTGACAGGAAACAGTGAGGAACAGTGAGTGGTGAAGGTGCTGGCGTAACTTGTAAGACAAGGCTGGAAAAAACTAACAATGAAAATTCAATTCACGGTAAGAGGACAAAGGTGCTATGAGCGTCATTTGCATACATGGCAAGTCTATACAAATGAATAGGGCACCTAATAGATCATGGAATCATGTTTTGTTTATATTTACATATTCAGTTACTAAATGGCGGCAATAATAATAATGCCTAACACAGTCCATGTAAATTATATCCTTGAGCTACAGTTTCCTGAAGTAGTCCATCTCTAATTTCACATTTGTAGCCTTATATGGGCAAAATAGTGTCTGTTATCACTTATTATTGGTCATATGGGCAACAATTCACCTCAATGTCCAACAGCAGGGAGAACAAAACATTATTTATCCTGCTGGAGGAAATGAAAATTGTTCACTGTGTTCATTTTAATGGATGCCTTTTAAAGTGTTTTCATGTCCAGTTGTCTTTTGGAAAGAAAACTTGACTCTCAGAGTTCAGTAGCCCATGATTTTTTAATGGAAGAGCTCTTGTGTGGACAGTATCTATAGTTACGCATGGTAAGTACAGATACAAACACAGGCTGAGCACTCAAATGGGGCTTTATTGGCTTAACCACTCATCCAGTTGCCTAGGTGCACTGGAAATTTGCATGCGCCTACTCAGCTAATCACAACCCTTTGGTTTTTCATCCTATATATGATGAGTGTTCCTGCATCCACTAAGGTCATATTGACACAAACTGATATGCTCAGAAAGACAGTGTGTATGCTCCTGGCTCATGACCTATATTATGTTCCTACTGTTTATGGAAGTGTTGTCATCACTGCTTTGGCCTGTTAACCTACATATGCAAATAATGGCATTAACTGAAAGGGATACATGAAGATGTCAAAATCAAGACACAAAACAGACAAAAACAAACCAGACTGATGAAGAAGATGAAGAAGAAGAAGAAGATGAATTGCTTTTAATTTAAAAGTAACTAATGAGTACAAGTCATTTTGGATGTTGGCTACCAGCTGACAATCATACTTTTCTAAACTCTAAACTAGTTTTCTAAACTCTCTGTTTTCCCATCCACACTACACACTGCCAGTGTTTTGTGTTTTTTAGTGAAACTGCACTGATTTGGAACATGCAGAAATGGAGAGCGACGACTTCAGTTCATGAGACATAGAGTTTGAGAATTTGAAATGAACATTTTAATAGCCTTTATGATATTTTTTGTCAACGTCCAATCAACTCCATAGTAACAGAATTGGCTCCAGTTTGTTGAGCCATTTAAAAATGTGCAGACATTTAAAATACAAATAATATTGACCACTGAACACTGTGCTGCAATTCCTCTGTCACGTTATTGTTGTTGTATTTAATTAATAAAATAAAATAAAAGCTTTTTATAATGAAAAACTCATTCTTAACTCTTAACTTACCAAGTGTTGTGCTTCCAATGCTATTCTTTGAAACCAGATGAGCAGCTGTTGCATTAATAATGTCTGAGGAGTTTCATTTCACCAGGTTATCACTCGTGGGAAAAGTCAAAGATTTATGACCAGCTGCACGTCAACACGCAACATCATGTGTCATTTATTCATCAGAACTAAACTGGAATAAAGAAGTCGTCTTATCACTGATTAACAGGGCGGGGATGTAACCAAATAGAAAAACAGAAGTTTGTTATCATTTTTTAATAAGGAGGTGAAGCAATAGGCTGTCACCTCTTGGCAGCATGATGTGACAAAGGGTTAAAATGAACTCAACACTTAAACTATAGCGAACATTAAAAACACCGCTGCACCTTCAGTTTTGACTTTTACCTCATTTATCATACCAAAACTGAAATTTTGCTCAGTTAATCACACCTCCTCCACTCTTTTTGTCATTGACGGAGCAAAATGAAGTCATAATGAGTAAATGCTCACAGAGGAACCACAAAACAAAATGTTTCAACACAGCAGATTGCAACATGCAAATGCAACATGCAACATGCAAATTCATTTTTGGTTGGGTTTGGTTAATTTTTGCTCTGTCTGATCATGTTACCCAGTCACTGAGAGCCAACAGGACAGTACACACAGCAAGCTGTGGTTGCATAACACAGCCAAATCTTGGTGGTACAGTATATTTTGGCAACAGAGCTTACGATGTTGCTCTGCTTTTAGAAAGCACATGATCTGCTGCTGAGAAGCAATGTGAGGGAGAGTGAGGGTAAAAGAGTATGTTTACCTTTCTCTGCAGAGAGAAGAGGATAGGTGAGAATAGAGTAAGCCTGTCCTTAAGAGACCCAGGCCGGGTCTGATACCACTTTGTTTAGTTATATTAGTGCACGGTCAGTAATAACAACCTTTCAGCATCGCTGTGTTTTGGTAGTGTTATGGATTTGATCTGTGGAATTCAGCTGTGGGGTACTGACATAAATCCACACTTAATACTTAGTCAGATTATTTTATTCTATTATATTTCTTTTAATAATTCCTTTTGGTTTATACAGTTATAAATGATGTCTTATAAGCTCAGACCAGAGTGGGATGAAGTCAGAAGTACTTCAACACATCATTGCTGTCCAGCCAGGATAACAGCCCACTGCTTGAAGAAAATCTAATACTACCTGTATCCCAGGAAGAAAAGTCTAAATATTTATAATAAAACTCCTTTGGTTGCTGTTTTGTAGCATGATAGTGCTCTCTGGTGGCGGATCACAGTAAACAACCTCATAACCTCATATATCTCACTTGTTATGGCCTGCTACCCTCATACAACCTCAATCCTCCAGGAAACAAACAAACAAATAAATAAATAAAACAGAAAAAGATAATGATTATTATTCTTCATAACAGCAAAGAATAAATATGAGATTACAACCATGTACAATAAATGTGAAGATAATCAGTTATACAATTCTTACCAGGGCTGGACAACAAAATATTTCCTGCCATTCCTGCTGTTTCTCAACTTTTTTTTTTTTTTTCCCCTGTGAGACAGAAAAGAAGCCAAACTCTGAAATGAGACCTGGGCCCAGGGTGCTAGAATGTGTTTATTACTTCCTGTATAATCCAGGAGTCCCTGATGCCAAGTCCCGTCCACCACAGGTCAAGTCCACTGTAGCTCGCTAGCTCCATCCTGTGTCCGGTGTCTGCACGTGCAGCAGGAGAGGATTCATGGGCATTTCTACATTCCTATCACTATAATTTATGATTATAATTCACCTGATGAATTATCTAGAACAATTTATGCAGTACCTTTTGGGCTACAAGTACAAAGGACTGTAGTGTGTGTGTGTGTGCATGTGTGTGTTGATTTGAACTGTTCTTAAGAATTACAAGCTATCATTGTGAATGACTGTCAAGTGGTTCTAATTTGAATCTATGTATTATGATTTACAGTTATCAGCTTGTCCTTCACATATTGGTATTGAGTTCATAATATAGTATGTGGCCAGTATGTGCATTATACCCTTGCGTGTGCGAGTGTGTGTTGGTATGAACATGAGTGTGTGCCCAGGGAGATGAACCTATTAGACAAACATAAAAATATGTCCTCTGTGAATAATGTGAAATCCCTGTAATAGAGGAACTACAATTCTCGATAGTTTTATCAAATGGCACGATTAGTTTTAAGATCCACTTCTCACACACGTATCCATGTCAGCCGTGTCATCCTGTGATCCAACTTTAATTCAGTAGAGGGCAGTATGAGTCTTAAACTGAGGGGGTTGTTTGAGTCCTGCCTCATGTTTGTCAAAATTAAATTAAAAGAATGACATGGGGGAAAAAAAAAACATTAAGGCTGAATAAAAGTGAATTGAATTATAGAGAGAAGAATGAAAGGAATATGAATGGACCAGACGGATTAGTCTGAACAGCAGCAGTGCAAGAGAAGAATAGCGAAAGTCGTGCTTGTTGCCAGCTGGACGAGCTGGAAATAAAACGAGACAGAGAGAGTGGGAGTGATGGAGGGACAGTTGGATGGCAGACAGATAGATAAACGAGCTTGAGATGGACGGGTAATGGAGTGAAAAAAAAATGGACATTGGTGGAGCAGAAGCAGCCAGTGTGTCTCAGTGCCCTCGTAATTTGTGATAACGTGCGTACGAACACGCATGTTTGCATCGGTGTGTGTGTGAAATGAGAACCTGATGGACTGAATCTGCCACTTAACATTTGCAATCACTCCTCCATTTTGAATAAGGTCAATCTGTCTCAAACGTCCCCTGACTCCAGCTAAGTGACCCAATAACAAAACATAAGAGATTTTTCTGATTCCAGATTAGAATAAATAATTTTGTTCACCTGATAGCTTTATTTGAAGTATATTGTAATGTTCACCCGCACATTAACGCTAAATGGGAGGTGTGTGTGTGTGTGTGTGTGTAGTATGATGGCCCCATTGTGAGTGGGTGTTCCCATCAGCCCCTGTGGTTCATACTGTCCCAGTTCTGGAAGGTGACACACTTAGAGCCTTATCACTACAACTGTGCACTGATTATCAACATGGTTCACACTCAACAGCTAGTTAATTGGATAAAAAGACTGATGTGGCATGAGGGCTTCTGTGTGTATTAATATGTGTGTGTGTGTGTGTGTGGTTGGGGTCATGACAGAAAGAGAAAGATAGAGATACAGTCTCCATCAAAGCTTTGTTTGATAGAGATTTTCTGACACCGGCTGCAGGTTTTTATTCTGCACAATGCCAGGTGTTGTGAAGTTGTGAGTTTTCAGAAAGTTGTGAGTGCAGCATAAGTTCCTCCTCGCCTCTCGAACCCGCTGTCCTTCCTCTGCTCTCTCCTGTCTTACATTACTTCACTTCTTTCTTCGATTCCTTTTTGTAGATATTGTTTTTCCATAGGCCCCTCTCCGCCCTCCTCATCTTAGCTTACACTCTCTCTTATTCTCTCATCTTTATTTTTTTTTCCAAAACGACAAATTCCAATATATCGCCATAGTTCGGGCTCGAGTCAGAGAGCGTTTCAATAATTCATGCCGTGTTTGTTTGAGCGGCAATCAGAGAGCCATGCCCAGAGAGAGGTGAGACTGCGGGCTTCACCTGCTCCTGCTGTTTTGATGGGGTCACAGCTAAGACTGGCCGCGGACTAGTTTTAAAATAGCCTTTCAGAGGCCAAAGAAAAGTCTGTGTTTTTGCCGCTCTAATGTGGCTGATCAGCCTGTCTCAATGAAACATGATCACCACTTTGTGAAAATGTACAGTTAGCTCTTGCCGCTTGGGTGTTTTTCAGTTTCACTTCAGTAAGAAGAAGAAGAAGAAGAAGGAAAAAAAAAAATCTGGTTAGGCAATTAACCCATTTTATCTGTGTCAGAGTGACTGCTGAATTAAGTTCTACTTCCTCTTCCCCTCACTGTTAGAGAAAGAGGATTAAACTCAACCCAAATGAAGGAAGTAATTCTAAGAAGAAGTAAATTTGTGCCATTGTCAAAACTGAGCATATAGTAACATCCAGCCCATAATAGCTCCCGTCTCAACACATACCTCCTGCATCTTTTTCGTACGTATTCATTCCCCTGCTGTGGCTCCAGAGGCAGAACGCAAGGCTTGTTTTACACACGCTGGTGCTGTATGCTGTGTCAGGCTTTCTCAGCGTTACTGATATGATTGCCTCCACTCTCTGCTGGGACGCATAAATTCAGAACCATTGCCAGGTCAGCTAACCGTCAGCTAATCGCAACGCTAGTCTGTCGACGTACCGCAGAGCTTAAAGACTGGCCTCAGCAAGGACTAATATCAAACCCTGCCATGTTCCACTTCAACCTCTGATACGGGCCGCTCTCAGGGTCAGTCAAGCACAACTAATGTCTTGCCGTGGCTGTATCGAGATGTTTTACATTCAAGTGTGAATCTGCTGCACAAACTCTGCTTTAATGCTGTTTTGCAATGATTTCTGAACACTGGCATAGGCCACACCCCCACAACCCCAGCATTAAGGGGCCCCTCCCCCTATTTTTCCAACAAAGTTGTTTCGCTATCTGCACTGCGCACACAAAGATAGTATACTGTACATGTGTACATAATATGGAGAAAGGCAGGAGATTCAGGCCCGATTTGAATTCATTTCAATTATTTAATATTTGAAATTGAACCGCAGTAAACAATCCAGCCCATTTTTGTTCAAATATAAAATAAAGAACCGAGCAACTTACAAGCTATTTTTCCTGTTTTGTTTCATTGTGTTCATGTGTATGTTTAAAAGTCTCGTTTGTCAAATTTGGAAAGCAGAATATTGTGGAAAAGTAATGTTCTTTATAGAACTGATCTAAGTACAATTATGTAATACAACATAACAGGTTGTCAAGGAAAGAAAAATTGGCATGACAGTGATTGATCTGTGGGGTTGAAAGCAGAGGCCGCTGCGCTATCCATGGTGCTGAATCTTTGAGCCCATCTTGATTGCACAATCATTTGACGTAGCCTATTTTCGTTATCCGGATTAAGGTGCTCATGAAGATTTGTTTAAGAAAAAAATCCCAAATCTTTTGGCATACAGGTTCAGGTTTAGGCCTACTTGTCTTGTGTGAAGTCTTCCTCTATCACTGCCTTCAGCTTGTCCTTGTAGAAAATTTTTATAGTCATTTCTATTATTATTTAATACATAGAATGAAATGTATGTTTAAAGATCTTGTTGTTTCATCTCAATGTCTCTTGGCGCAGAAGTGGCAGGCTATCGTCTACACTGCACTTACAAACTATAAGACGTTTCAGATCAGGGGGTCTCCTTAAAATTGCCTTTCACCAGTGCTTCTGAAGAGCTGTAGCACATTTTGGCTCAGAGTGGCTTTTAACATAATGTTGGGTTAGTGTATATGCAATTTTTCATATGCTAAAAGCAGAGGTGAACAGTGAAAAATGTAAGCAGAGTGAGCAGCTGGTTGTGCATTAGCATTTAATTTTCCTAAAGAGTAGCTCGGGTGAGCCTTTGTGGATTTTGCACAAGCTACGAAACTTGTTTCCCGTATCAAATGTGCAGCTGCGTGACACGCCGAGGCGCGCTTCTGCCAACAACATCTGTGTGTGATTTGCCTGTTGCGTCCCTGTCAAATTGAGCTGAGTTCACGTGAATTACTATTGTTCATTCTGCAGGTGGCAGTTATGGGTTTTCTCTACAGGATTTGCTCCTACAAGCACACATACACCTACACTACACCTCGGGGCCTTTTCAAAGTCTCCTCCTGTTTCATTACCAGCATCACCAGCTTTTACGGATGTGAACATTACCGCACCACAGAGCAAATAATGGCCCTCCTGTTCTATGCTCTGGCTTGATGACATCACTCCGCTGCTGTTGAGGAGCCTGGGGGCAGTAAAACAGGTTATTTATATAAAACACGCATTGTAATGGTTTAGAAGGGTTAGCAGAGGGATGGTGAAACAGCACAGAGTGAGCCTCTTGTGAGTAAAGTACTACATATTGCCCCGAACAGCAGGGGGGCAAGGATCCTTTATATCTCACACTTCCAAGGTCCCTCACAGCACATCAGCTTTCCTGTCACTCCTTTTTTGTGAGGCCTGAATTGGCAACTCTGTCAGCTGACAGTCAAGTGTGGGCTGACGACAAGAAAACCTCCCTCTCGCTTTTGCAACATTCAGCCAGTCCCTTTCGGCTCCGGCTCCATCCCCTC
>OMLF01052368.1:0-13568 GCA_900302615.1 Holocentrus rufus
ATGAGTCCTACGAGGTGAGAACCACACACACACACACACACACACACACACACACACACACACACACACACACACAAAACATTCTTAACACATGACTGGAAATTGTTTGCCTTTTCTCAGGTGATTAAAAACTCCCTCCAGTGACTGGTTGATGGAGGTGTGAGTGTTCGGTTGCAGCTCAGAGTCTGACCTCACCGTGTCGATGGTGTGGAGGGCAGTGGTGTAGTTGTTGAGGTAGTTGGTGTAAACTCTCAGTTTCAGGCACAGTCTCACACACACGTCTCCCACACACTGCTCTGCACCCCACCGCTCGAGCCTGGCCTCTAACTCTGCCTGAAACAGCCTGAAACACACACACACACACACGCACAAATTTAAAATCACTAAAGTCCACAGTGACAGTTAAAGATAAACAATACAATGTGATGACAGTCCAGTTTATCAGTGTCCAAATACTGTATGTGTGTGTGGACCTGTTGCGCTCCAGGTGAGCTGTGTGTGTGTGTGTTTACTTGTTGAGCTGCAGTATTTGTCTGACAGGGCTGAGCACCATGTGGATGTGGGCGAAGCTGAGAATGGCCCTGTTGGAGTTCAGAGCGGCTGTGAGGGGCTCGTGGTAAACCTGCGACACAGAGGAGGGGCACGTTATCCTCAACCCCACTGGAGTTCCGGGCAAGACACGCCCACAACCGCTGTGATTGGTCATAATGTTCCCCATTCGCTAAAACAGGCTTGACATAAGGCTGTTGTTATATTGTTGTTTATGGGTGTGTTGAATTTCTGTCACATGGCTGAGTTTCGGTCAATGAAGCGATCATGAAAGCGATCGATAACTCCACCTTCAGCACGGCGCCCAGTCTGCTCAGATACTGAGCCTCACTGTGATGCAGCTCTCTGGCCACTGCACCTCTCCAGTCCAACACTGTCTGAAGAAAACAAGAGAGAAATGGGTGATGCATAAGACAAGTTCTGTACATACAGTGCAAGTAACTTTAACTCACAATGAGACCACATTTTTTATTTGATTAATTTGATGTAGGTCCTGTAGAAAGAGGATATTGGGGTGGGGCATGATTTAGGGAGAAATCATTTCACACTGTAAAACAATGAGATATCAGTTTTATATCAGAGGCTGTTTTATTTGATGATGATGTGTGAATTTTTATGTGCATGATCAATAATGAAGCCACTCCTGAAGATGTCACGCTTTTCAGGAAATGAAAGTGATGAGACATTTCAGTATGTCTTTAAAGGTTATAGAGGCAGATTTATGACCAGAGGGTCCTAGTTAAAATCCCCAGATAACAAAAGGCACTTTAATGTCCTGATTGGTCGGGGCTGGTGGCTCTCAATGTGACTGCATGAATATGAAGAAGACCAGACGTGTGCTCACAGACCGGTGGGAGTTCAGGTACGGGGCTGAGGCGTCTCTGGGAGCTACAGGCAGCCTCTCCTCCTCCTGCTTCACTCCTCTCTTCTTCTCCATTATCCTCTCCTCCCTCCTTTTTTTTGCTCCATCTCTCCAGAAAGACGGAGAGGAACTCCACAGGTCGTGTCTGAAGAAGGACCATAAACACAGGAGCAAGTTTGCAGTCATCCAGACATATTTGATCCTATACTTTGGAAGCCATAGCAGACCGAATTTGGGTACAGGATAATAATTTTCCATCTTGTTCACCTCTTGCTGTCTGGTGAGAGCAGCGAGGCCTTCAATCAGAGCCTCAGTCAGATCTGTAGACACACAAAGATCCTCCAGGTGGATTCTCTCCCATACAAAATGTCCTGGAAGAATATGGACAGTTTATTCAGACAATGCAGGAACCAGTGTGAAACCTTTTGTACACCCACCTTCTGTGTGTGTGTGTGTGTGTGACCCACCCAGAGCGCGGCCCCGGGCCTGCAGGCTGACCCGCTGCAGCTTCGGCCCCAGCAGCGCCCTCATCTCCCCCAGAGCCTCCTCCATCCACTGGGCCTGTCTGCACCAGCTCTGCAGCACAGTCTCACACACGTACTGCAGCGCCGGGGCCGCCGCCGCTGCCTCCTCACACACACTGTCACACACACTGCCATCGGCCCACTCGCTCAGGACTGCAGGGAGGGGGGAGTAAAGACAAAAATCTGTTTCCCATGCTTTGGATAGAAATTTTTTGGTTAAGATTTCAGCCTTAAGTAAAGGTCTTGTGCAGGAATGACTCACTGTTCTGGAAGCTTCCGGTGGCGATGCCTACCGGAGCCCGAACCTCCAAACCGGTCAGAGTGGAGAGAGTCTGGATCAGAGCCACACCTGAAGCTGCAGGAGAGACCAGAGAGACACAGGTAAAGCAGCAGCGATGGAAGGAGAGATTGAAGAGAAATATGTTTGTGTGTGTGATGCAGTTTTACCGACCAGACGCTGCCAGAGGGGAGAAGATATCCAGCCCTCCTCCCTCCTCATTTAGGACGACCAAGCTGCACAGTTTTTCCCAGAAGTCTCTCAGGTCAGGGGTCAGGAGAGTCCTCTGTGATAGGCTACTGCCTGGTGGGTCAAAGGTGAAAGACCAGGAAGTGGATTGATGGACTACAACTCAACTGGAGCAAAGAGAAATCAATACACACTACAATCCAACATTTAAGTACATAAATAAATACAGACCATGTGATCATTCAGTTGAAACATGAAAATCAGTGTGAATGTGCTATGAGTGACTAAAATTTAAGGCTTGGGCAAACTTAAGTTTCTCTCACGGTGAAGCAGACTGATCTCCTCCGTTCCTCCTGGAGCGAGCAGGCCCACCCTCTGAGCTCTCTGCCCAGAAAGAGCCCTCTCCACCTGGGTCAACAAAGCTGAGAGAGTCCCTCTGTGGTCATACAGGACCACCGTCACCTCTGCCTTCACACCACACAACACCAGCTACACCGAGCATAGAGATAAAGAGAAAGAGCGAATGAAGAGAATTGTGATCTATTTGTGTCACTTTAAATTCAACTTTCATCATATTTTCTCCCTGAACTTCTTCATCAGACCCTCTAGACATGAAAGACATGAAAGTGAGTAACCTATGTTTGATTTTTCTCTCACCTCATAGGCAGGGATTCTGTTGGAGAGCAGCAGTAACAGGACAGGGCTGGAGCGGTGTGTGTGTGTGACTGTGTGTGCAGGTGGAGGTCTGTAGGTGAAGCGGGACAGAGCTCCACTGGCCTTGCTCAATCTTTCACTGGGAGGGGATATGAGATTTCACCTCAGAAACATTTAAGTCATTAGGTTAATGAAGTGTGTACCATCCCAGAAAAAAAGATAATAGTACTCCAAATATTAGGAAGTTTCAGTTGTTGCTTAATGTATTTGATAATTTCACAAAGTTATGAAATAAAGGGAACAATCATCACTATGTAATTTATGTGAGCCGTAAATGTATAATGTTCATTCAGAAATGGCAATGACCAAAGTGTTGCTCTGAGCTTCCAAGATCATAAAATGTGGAGAAAACTTTACTTTCCAATAAGGCATTAGCAGTCATTATAGCGACATTATGAGTGCACTATTATTATTATATTCCTAATTTGTGTAATACACTACAATATCATCTCTGTCTCTAAAATACCAGTTTTTCAAGACTAAAAAAATAATTTGCTGAAACTATGAATGATTATCTGAGCAGTTTTGAAATAAATTAATGATCCAAGGTGTTATAAAATTTTCACAGCCAATAGAGGAGCATGTAATCCTTCATTTCATCAAGAAAAACATCAGAATTGGAACCATAAGGTTTCCATAGAATTTTACATTATACAAACGTCTTGGGTGGAATATTTTCTGTGGCAACTGTACAGATAAAAACAACCAAAAGAACCAAAAAGCAACCATCTGTCAAAAACATCAATTTTCCATCTGAAAACACAGGTAAGTGGAATCTAAGAATGGTGCATGTGCACTTACAAGTAATATGAATTGGATGCAATATAAAACATGGCCAAAACAATCTCCCTTACTACCTGGTTGGTTTGGAGACCTGGCTTCTCTCCAGGCTCACAGCTGAACTCACGGACTGTCCCGGGCTGGGAGATGCTCCGCTCCTCGGAGGCCAGGAGAGGGAGGGCCAGGAGCTGAATGTCATCCCAGACCCGGGCCTCTCTCTCTGGGTGCTGCTCCTGCTGGCTCCCCTTGACTGGACGTTGCTGCCCCAGGCTCTCCTGGTCCTCAGAGACATTCCTGCACATACAACAGAGGTAGATACTGGTCACTGGATGGACAAAATATCTATGTACAGTGTATAATTTAGAGATTGTTCATAACCTTTTCTGCATTCCTGGGCAGAACACAGTTGAGAGTAAAAGATGAGAGAGATGGATAAATGCATCAGTTGTACAGTAAAACCAAACAACATGACATCCCAAGTACGTACCATGTGGCACTCCTAATCATTTTTTCCTCTGTTGTGGTCAGGTCATTTAATAATCCAAATCCTTTGTAATCTACACATGTTAATCGCCCTTTAAAAGATCATTTTTCATGGCATTTCTGCTTCCTTTTATAACAGGACAGTCACCATCTTTCATAGTGTCATTCTACTTAAATGTATTTCTCTCACCTTCATTTTTCCTTCAGTCCCTCTCAGGTGATCTGTTTTCATCTCTCTCTCTCTTTCTCTGTCCACTACTCACTTTTCTCCTCCTGCAGCCGCTCCTTGATCATCTGCCTGATCCTCCTCTCCTTCTCCCTCTCCTCCTCCTCCTCTGTCGGCCCTGTGCTCTGCTGGTTGAGGGTCCCGTATCGCTCAGCGGCCTCTCGCGGAGTGAGCCAGTCCAGGGTGGCGACACAGGACACGTAGTGGTTCTTCCAGGCTCCGTACTCCTTTTCTCCTGGACAGTAAGGCAGGAACCAGCCCTTTTGGATGCACCGGCTCGCCCACAGACAGTCCTGGGACAGAGGGAGGGGAAGGGCCGCTGATCATTGTTCCCTCTGGGCTGCCGAGCTTTGTTCAAACCCACAGAACTTTATTTTAAATTCTAATGGAGATACCGAAGTTTCCAAATATCCCAAATATGTCCTGCTGAATAACAGGGAAATGTGTATAAAATGATGCACAAGACATGTGAATATTTTCTATTTGATGTAATTCTGCAGTGTAAAACAATGGCATCTTGATCATACAACAAAGAAAAAAGAAGTAACTTTAAAGGGGAAATTTAAGGGAAAATCAGAGTTCAAATCCTCTCACCTGCTCGGCCAGGGTCCTCCAGTGCCAGCAGACCTGAGCGGCGGCGCAGAGGTCACGAGGGGTCAGGAATGACATCACATACAAAGACAGAAAGCGCGGCAGTACGGCCGTGAAGTCCACCCGAGTCACTGGAACCGTTTCGATCAGCCAGTCCCTGCAGTACCTGCCCAGAGGACCAGAGGGCTTGAATTTAAAACACGATCCCGAGTGAGAAACCAAATTCCTTCCTCTGGGATCCAAGAACACATATAGAGATTGGAGTTGCAGAATAATAAGTCAAAGAGGACCGTACTTGAGCTGTGACTTGGTGCAACAAGTGAGCAGAGAGCGCAGCAGGTGTTTCCTCTGCCGGTCGGTCCACAGGTCAAACCAATGCAGCAGCAAGCCGAGCCTCTCCTCAAACAGCTGAGAGCGAACGGGGTGACAAACACTGGAGACAATCATTTAAGAATGTATGGAAGGTGCACCTCGTTACGTAACCGTCTGCTCGCTCGGCCAAAAACTACAAACTGGCCTCCAAAAGCACCGATGAAGACCGTGGGAATGGCAGCTGTCCAAAAAAGCTCATGACAAGACTGATGGTCTGATGAAGGCTCAGGCTGGAAAGTCTCAGGCTGTTGTGGCCATCAATTAAAATTCTGGTGTAATTGGGGTCAAGTTCTGCCTCATTTTTAATGCAGTTTTGGAGCGCTGCCATTCCCATGTTCCCTGAAGATTTTTTTGGGAAACCAGAGGTTATATTTCACTCTCTCTTCATTCAGGACACATACCATCACTGTTGTTCAATGATAATCCATCTCCTAAAGGCAACTTTTCATGAACCCAGACAAACATTCTTGTTTTTAGAAAGACCACCATACATTTTTGGGCTTGTTGCTGTGTTTTGACAAGGGATGCAGTAATCCAAGAGGAGCTGAATTTGCTCAACTCATAGAGGAACATGTAATTCTGGGGTGAAAACATGATGGACCACTATCATTAACCATAGCCATCATCACACATTATAACATTATTTTGAAAACCTCCTTTAGACATTGTGTTTCTAAATCCATGCCTTTATATATCCTGTGTAGACTAATGCATTTTGTTAAGTATTTTTACCTGCTTGGGAAGCCTGAATCCCACTTAAAACAGCATTTCATGAGGCATGGAGTGCTGTAATCTCACTTTTTCTACTAAATTTAGGGTGGTGTGGATTACCAAAAAGTTGTGTGAATGTGTTAATGTGATGTACGGTTTATTTGTGCATGAAAGCAGTGTGGAAACTACTCTTTCCTTACCCAATCTATGTAAATACTGTACACTTTATAGCTAAAGGCACTTGCCCCTTGCAATGCCAAAAATTTTCCCCAAGAAGGCATTCAATATGAACAGGGCAAACCCTAACTGCAGGGGACACAGTTATTCTTATGGACATAAATAGTACAAGGGAAATACTTGCAACTCCCTACCAAAGCTGCAAAAACTTCTGATAACACAAATTCTGATATAAACAATATTATGTGTTAATATTATGAATATCATCACAATAAGAAAGCACTGCAAAAATAAATCTCCTGTCTCAAGAATTATACAAATGCACGATTGGGTCAGCTCTTATATTTGAAGATAATCTGAGACGTAGCTCTATAGTTTTACATGTAGCCTAATGTAGGCCTAAAAATGTTGCAATCCACGGCTATTGTGTTAATATTTGGCTGTTAGGTCTCCCAAATCAGTATGTCTTAGGTGTGCAATATATGGCCTACACATAAATATTATCTTGACCATTACTGCCATCTGGTGGCAACTAGCTGTCATGGCTTAATAAAAGTGCCCTCAGCAAATCATCAGCAAGTGATGGTTTTTCTGTTTCTGCGGGGTCTCTGACCTGCTGGTTGGAGGTCTTGTTGACCAGAGGGGTCCAGGTGCTGAAGCGGGTTTCGGACCTCAGACTCCGGGCCTGCTGCGGCTCGTAGTCCGTCCCGTCCAGCTGCCACCGCTTCACCGAGTGAGGCGTCGACCTGCCCGCCGGGTTCAGGCTCGTCTCCATGGGTTCGCATAGGATAATCCAGATCTAGGAAACGCTCGCGGTTCTTTTGGGATGAATAAAGTCCCACTACCTGTCTAGTTCAAAACCCTGACTCAAAAGCTTGTGGTAAAAGCAGCGATTTTCTTTCTGCGGCTGCTGCCCTCTGCGCCCTGTCACCCTAGAGACGCACCAACAAACCGGAGCGCACATTCCTTCACACAGTTTCCCTCCGCCATGGTTTAATGAGCGACAAGTGGACAGCTGGGTAAACTCGTCGGTGATCGTAAGGTTTACAAATGCTGATATTAACAATTCAACCATGTTTCAGAGAAGCTTGAATTTCTGCTTTCTCCGTTTAAAATACCTTTATCTTCTTGTAATCGTATTATTATGAAAAATATTTTATCTGTCAAAGTGTCAGTTTGATCCTGCCATACCATAATATTAAACCTAGCAGCTGATGGAAATTAGGTCATTAATAGGCTATATGCACAGCTCCAATACTTCCTGAAACTCAGATGCTCTTCTATTTCCTGTGGAACAGAATTGGACTGAACTAATTAAACCAGGTGTGTTTTGGAGCTGTATTGGAGTATGTGCATGTAGCCTATGAAGATGTGAGCTGCTTGGGCAATGCTGTTTACTTCGGGATGATTCAGGTTCTATCTATTAAACCCATACATTATAGTATTAAACAATTATATGTATGTAGTTTAAAGAAAATCAATTTTCCCCTTTAATATACAAATTGATGTACCAAAGAGTTCCAAATCTATTCAAGCCACATTGTTATTGTATTCAAGGAAGTCCACACACAGTCAGATCCTGCAGCCTCTTGAGTCAGACAGGAACACTTTTATTATGCTGTTTATAAGTCAATAAAAATAAAATCACCAAACATCTTAGTTGCAATAGACCATGTAATCACACGTTTCCATTAACATCAACACAGACTAAAATTAGAAGTGACAAAATAAAACTGGCTATCTGATTTAGAATCAAAGCAGCGTCAAATACGATTATTGCCTTCCACCTGCAGTTTCCCAACTTATTCACGATGTAAGTCTCTTAAAAGAGTTTAGACAATAAGGCAAAAAGGATTAAATTAACAATAAGGCATGATTGTGATGTCAACATTTGGGATGATTCAGTCTTTTCCATGGTCAGAGTTCACACACCTGTGATATGTGCGGTGTGTTTTGCATGTTGCATGGACATGTGCAAATACATTCAACACTGGACAGAGTGTTGGGGGGTGAAATCACGATCAGGCCACTCACACGGAGCAAGGGGGTTACATGCAGAATCACAAATTGAGAAGTACAAAAAAAAAAGTTTCATGGCCAGTATTTGTCAGAATCTGAAATTTTTTGCATTATTTTTTAGGCTGATTTGAAAGACCACAGTTTGGCCATTGGCAGCTATCACTTGTAACGTAAATCAGGAACTGCTGTTGAGGCTTTTATTCATTCAAAGTTAACCCGACCTACGCTCAGCGTTTAACGCTGTACTGGTGTAAAATAAGAAATAAAATTACATTTACATATCTTATGAATATTGAATATATTCTCTTACTCTTGTTACAACTGGCCTGCTTTGACAACCCTAACTCTGCTGCTTCAGTTCATGAGGATCATGTCCTTGCTATTAACCTGAGTGACCTGCAACCTGTGACAACCGAGGAGACAAAGTGCAACAGAGCGAGTTTACATCTTTGAAAAAATACCAGAAGGAGCAGATCTGCAGTCAGTTCACTTCAAACTAAGCTGATTCACAAAATAAAATTCAAACAGTCTACAAGATTATTCCATTAGACTACATAGGAATTTCATTTCATGCCAATATTTCATTTGTTTGGCATTCTACTGCAAATTCACTTTCCTGACATTAGCTGAATTAGAGTGAACTGAGCACAGCTTTACTTTAATGAGACCGTATGACAGAGATGCACCAATGCTAATACAAGTGTGAGATAAAGGTCAAACACCAGGTTAAAGTTTGTGTCTTCTCCAATAGAAAAAAAAAACAAGAGAAAATAATTGATTTGCTTGTTAATTAATGGAATATAAAGGATCTAGATCTTTCTATTGGAGAAAACTGGATTATAGTTTTTTTACCTAATGACCTCAAGCTATTTGTTCAGTAATAGATCAGATCGGTGCTCAGTATTAGCCATTAGGTTTAGTTCTCAGAGGTGTGGACGAGGTTGTCAGTGAGTCCCTGACAGGACATCTGACAATTCATCCGTCCCCTTGTGCAGCCAGGGGACACCGGTGTAGAGCTTTGCTGCCGTTCATAAATACTTTATGAGGAACAGTGCCTACGAGATCCAATGCCGCGTTGCTGCTGCCCCGCAGGTGAAGGAAAACAAATACCGGGAGGAGAGAGAGGAGACAGCGAGGAAATCACATGCTGGCAGTCCTGGGGATTTCTTGGGTGTCGGCTAAGTTGAGTTTCTGACTGGAGCAGCAGGGTTAAGGAGAAACACTGGCACAGATATGAGAGGTTTATAACAGGTTATCTAATAAAGAGAGGTACAGAAAAACATCATTTAAGCAGAACTAGTTTAGTTTTTAGCTCAAATACCTGCACTGCACTTCATGAATGAAAAGTAATGCTGGAAAGCTGAGAAACTGAGGGAGCAGATTTTTCATTTAATTCTACTAAACTGCTGCCTGAATGTTAGGTGACTGTTCCTATAATGGATTTGTTTGTGTGTGTGTGTGTGTGTGTGTGTGTGTGTGTGTGTGTCCCCTGAGAGGATGAAAGCTTTCTACCCGAGCAGTGTTGTGTAATAATGCCTGCTCTCTCTCAAAAAAAAAGCTGAGGTTATTTCAGGCAGCAACTAGTTAAGGCGGCCACTAGAGGGCGATGGGTAAATACAAAATGGAGATTTTATTTTTTAAACTTCAAAGTGCTAAATCCTGGTGCTTTTGAGAAACAAATGTAATGCCAGTGCCAATTAAAGACTACGGAAACTGTACATCTGAAACTGTGTGTGTGTGTGTGTGTGTTAAAACACACACACACACACACACACACACACACACACACACACAATACGATGCCTGAAGACGGATGTGTCAAAAGGATACATTGAAGAACTCAGCTCCTCAAGCTGTGAAGAGAAGGAGAACAATTTGAGCTTATTAAACATACATACTTAAACATGAACATCACTCTCTGTGCAGTATAAATATGTACTTTGTATTTGGACTTTATCCTGCACACAAGAAGAAGTCAACAGTGAAAAAGCCATCCAGAGCACCTTAAAATACATGCAACTGCACAATAAGCTTTACTTTCTGTATCAGCAACATTTCAGCAGCAGGACACAGTATCAATCTTTTTTTCTTTTTTGAGGAATACTGAGCATTTGCGGTCCTGCCTGCCAAGAGAGGAACATCATCGTGACATCCCTGCTGGCACTGTCTGAAATTGGGACAACACCAAAGGGTGGGGTGTCTTACCACAATGCTGAGAGCACACTAAAAAAATGCATAGTGCCAGTATAGATAATGCACATTATACTTCTGCCATGGAAAAAAAAACAATAGGAAACATCCACCTCAGTCTACAGCTGCATTGTGAGAGACTCAAATGTACAGGAACTAAAACTAGGACAGAAAGAAAGGCAGACATGGAACCAGAACTTAAAGTTACTTTGTGCTACAATGCAACCACAAATTTCAGAGGAGACACTGTCCACCCAAAGGATTCTTTGGCTTCATTTGTAAAAAGCTCTGAAGCTTAAAATCCAAACTAAAATTGTGATTATTACACGCCAAAACTCAATAGGTAGTACTGATCTTCTCCGATATTCTGTGATGTATCAAAAGCTAAAAATGCCTTCTACTATTTGTCACAGTCTCTCATGAATACATGACAAGATCGAGGATAAAATCTTTTATATTTTATACAACTCATGCTCCGGGTTCTGAAAGGTTGAGGGTGAGATTCCTGCAGCCTTACGTTGAGCAGCAGTTTGTCCATGTTGGTGTCGCAGGCTGTTTTCCTCTGGTCCTCGGGCATTTCGTCCACCTCGCCGTAGAGGTCAAAGTGCAAACGAGCCAGCTTCTCCTGCATCTCTCTGACGTGCTCCATCTGGTCGATGGAGCACTCATTGCCTGAAACAAAAAAAAGAAAAGAAACATACTAAGACAGATGTCAATATATTGCTCTTCTGCTCTACAGGATTTCTCACTGCTTTTCTTTCTTCAGTCTGAAATCTTCTGCCTCACTTTATATACCATCATCACTTCTTTGTTTCTTTTACTTTCTTCTCTACAAACAGTCTGAAGTGATCAAGTTTTCTGCAATACACAGAAAATAACATATTTACATAGATTGT
Source organism: Holocentrus rufus (assembly GCA_900302615.1). Classification (NCBI taxonomy): domain Eukaryota; kingdom Metazoa; phylum Chordata; class Actinopteri; order Holocentriformes; family Holocentridae; genus Holocentrus; species Holocentrus rufus. The sequence continues at coordinate 11,561 of OMLF01052368.1, forward strand.
GGGCGATTTCTTTTCAGGCTCAGAAAGATCCAGGTGCAATCAAACTGTTACTGGCCGTCTGAAAACCAGGTCTTATTTCCACTGGAAATAAGGCATCGCCCCCTTACTAATAACAAAGCAGGTCACTTTTAAATCCTGTGCAGCCAACTTTTGGCCTGTATGTATGCAGCCTTTTAAACATCTTTCAAACTTTTAATCCATGTAAAATTATTGAGTGGGTAGATTTCAATAGCATCCACCAGTGAGCCCTCCTTTGAATCATGCTTATTTGTTCACTGGTATCCTTTCACTTAAGATAAAGTAGCATTTCAATGCCGTCTGGATAGTTTCAAGTTCAAGCCCTTAATGACTCAGTAAGTTACATTCTCAAAGATTTACAGCTTTACAGGCCCTTGGTTCACACAGTGGAGAACTCTACAAAGTTGTGCAAGACTGTTAAAATCTTGGGAAATATTTCAGCTCTGGCTTCAGGCAATGTGTCCCTCTGAAAGGTAACTTACCAAAGGCTTGTAGTTTCCCTGAGTGGAAATCATTGAGGAGACTGAGAAGGCCATTCTCCATCTCCTGTACGTCCGAAACATCAGTCAGAAAGGAGTGTTGGATGATGGGAGCTGCCTGGCCCTGGTTCTGATTAGCTTTGCCGCCCAAACCCAGCTGGTACCTGGGTTTATCTCTCACCGTCCTGGAAAGAGGAAGAGGAGAAAGGAAAGGAGACAAGTCAGTCACGAAATGCATGAAAAGCACAGCACAGACAACACCACTTATTTCTCTAAAGTGTCCCTTATATCTAAGATTCTGACCAACGTTAACATAAAGAAAATGATGATGGATGTTCCAGCTCATACCTCCTATTCTTTGTCTTCTGGCTGGAGTGAGTCCCCGTGCTGTGGCTGTAGCCGACATGTCTTCCCCCGGAGGATGCGCTGTTCTTGCGGCCAGAACCGCTGGTTGGACCCGCCGAGTTGGTGGAGGGCCTGGGGCTCTTTCTCTTCAGCTTTCGCTCCTCCATAGCCTCATGTTACGGTGCTGGCTGGTTAACTAAGGGATAAAACACAACAGCTAACACTGGGTGTAACAAGTAGCATTACAGCTGAATGTTATCAGCGATACAGAAACGATGCCATGACAGTCGATGAAATGACAGCAGAGAGGCGAGTAAGCTAGCGTTAGCTCGATAGCGTTAGCCACGCAGCTAATCTTCAACTTAAATCATGCCAAAAAACAGCGTAAACCATCGAAAATATTCACTCACTAATACAGCCGGTAACTCCTTTGTCGTCAGTGGCACTGGTAAACTGTCAACTCGATTTAAACATTTGTTGAACCATAAAACTTGATGTTTTTACCCGCTAGCTAGTTAGTCTGCAAACTCCCAAAACTTCCTGTTTTGATGGGACGCAACACAAAACTCACCAGGGCTACATTCCAATATGTATGCGTCCGCCCCTACATCACGGCCTATACCCCCTATACATGCAAATATATAGTTCTAATCGATACAGTGTGAGTGTTTTAGAATCAAATCACTTGGGATAGCATTAGGGAACTTGTCTGCTGCTTACAGTATGACAGTAAAGTGATGAAAGTTTCTCTTTTTCCCTGCGTAGTGCTCCTTATAGGTCCTACGTTCACTAAGGGAATGTTCCTCCGCCTGTTGGCCCAAATCGGCCGAATTCCAATAGTGGTACCTTCTCTCTCTGAAGAGTATCACACACACACACACACACACACACAGTCACACAGTCTCTCTCTCTCTCACACACTCTCACACACTCTCACTCACACACACACACACACACACACACACACACACACACACACCATCCATCTATCCTTCCATCGTTCAATCCATCCATTTTCTACACCATCTTACTGAATAGCCTACGTATTATTGTAGTTCAATTATTATTCTTTCTTTTTCTTTCTTTCTTGATTTCTTTATTTCTTTCTTCAATTACTGTCACAGAGATGCAGTTGCAATGATTGAACGCAAGGGGGAAACAAATGA
>OMLF01052369.1:0-17286 GCA_900302615.1 Holocentrus rufus
GATACACAAATAAACACAGTAAACAGCTTATCCCAAACAAGACCTTAAATGGGACATGAGCTCCTTTTGCGAAACAGTGTATGTGCATGCAAACACAGCGAATTAAACTTCCATACCTCCTTCATGTACTTGCCACTTGCTCATCAACCCCAGCATTGAAGCATTTGCTGCGGCTGCTTCACAGGAACCTATCCCAGCAGGCTTTGCACTTGTAACACAAACACACACCCACTCACACCCGAGGATTTGAAAGAATTTGTTTTCGTGGAGAGAATCTCATTTGCTCTGCAAGCCCTGCAACATTATCTCCTTCCGAAAGCTTTTTTGTGTTCCAATATTTAAAAAGGCATAAGGGAAAACACAGGCAATTCATTTGCCTTTTGTACTGAGTCAGAGCCTCTTCAAATCACACTACAGCTCCTTCTTATATCGCATGGAGCGGTGACTCATGAAAAGTGCCTTTTCAATACATTTCAATGTGTTTGATTTAGTTGCCAGGAGCACGCTACCAAAAGAGTCATCTGCAAAAATGTCGCGCTCCTCCCAACTGGGTCAAAAAAGCGAGCCCAACCGCTCGTCCCTGAAGTAAAGTGAAACTATTTCAGCAACTTTTGCGCTGCGCTGCTTAGGGTGCAATGACACACACTTACTGACAGAAAGGGGGAGAGAGAGAGAGAGAGAGATCAGGGCCTGCAGCCTTGTTCAAAAGTTCACGCATGATTAATTTAATCAAGCGCTGAGCAGATGGCGATCTCGGTCTTCTTCCTTGCCCCTCAGGTATGAATAATGTGGTTAATGGATCACACCTGGACAAGTCAAATCTATACTTATAACTAGAGAGACAGTGGGAGACTGGAACTTCACCTGTTCACCAAAATAAAATGACAATTTTCTGTACAATCTTCTTGTGCAAGCTGATTTATCTAAATTTACAGCGTGCAGCTTTGATAACCTCAGCCTCTTTGTTTACTGAGAGAAATAAAGCAGCGTGTTTTTTTTCCCCTTTTGTTTCTCTCCTCTCTTCAGCACAGTGTTTGACAGGCTGCAGATTAAAGATCGGGGAGGTAGATTCCATTATCAAGCCATTTTCCTCGTTTACTACACTAACACCCTTTTAAAACCACCAGCCATCATTTTCACCCCATCGTGCTGTCTTCGTACTGTGATGGCTTCTACAAATGGCTGTCATTCTTTCTCTCTGTCTCTCGCTTTCTCCGTGTATAGTGTGTGTGTGTGTGTGTGTGTGTGTGTGTGTGTGTGTGTGTGTGTGTATGTGGATGGGTGGGTATGAACACGCGTGATGGCAATGGATCACTTCCCTCTGCAGTCAAGCCAACAACATTATCCATCATGGCTCCCAGGAGATACACACATACACATGCACGCGCACACACATTCACCCACATACAAAAAGGCAGTGATATGTGTGCTGATTCAAACAGACACACACATACAGGCATTCTCACGTGCACTGGCACACACAGTATGGGAGTACGCATGATGGGAGGATAATCTATTTCTTGATCGCAGCTTGACTGCAGCCTGGACTTTGCATGCTATCCACTTCCTGGAATCAATACAGATTGTTTGAGTAGGTCTTCCTGAAAGTCCATATGCCTCTCTGCTGGAACAGACGGCACCACTGCTAAACTAATACATTACAGCACCACTGATAAGGTTTATTGTCTAGCAGCAGCAATGAGGGGGAAAATGTAATTGCTGTAAAAGGCATTTCTTCGAAAGAGACTGAGGGAGAGACACATCAAAAAAACAACAAAAAAAAGAAAAAAAAGAGAAAAGACAAGGGAGTCTCTTATCAGACACAAATGATATTAAGTTCCTCAATCTCATTCTGCTTCATTTGCACATTCTACTATAAAACCAGAAGAGTGTGCCCAGATGAGATGAAAGAACAAGAAGCAAGCTACAGCAAAAAAAACAACAAAAAAAAAAAACATAAAGTTGAAAGCAATTCAATAGGGCCTGAAAGAAAACATGCACTAATGTAAAAAAATGTTTGAGAACAGAAATTAAACTTAACCTCTTCGATTCTACTGCTCCCATTGGAGGGTGTGACACTGCTGCGAGGCCATGCTTTGTTGAAACCCACAGAATTTTATTTTAAACTCAAGTGGCAATCCCAAGGTTTCCAAACATACCAAATCTGTCCTGCTGAATTCCAGGGAAATGTGCATAAAATGATGCACAAGACATGATTTGGCTTTGAATATTTCACTCAATTTAAGTGTGATGAAGCTTCAATGAAGCTGCAACCAATAGATGCAGAAAATGTGTTTTACATTGTTGAACATGATGTTATTTTTTTTTATTATTATGTATTTATTTTTTTACTTTGAAGCTACTTAAGGGGGCATTTAAGGCAAAATCTGAATTTTGCTTTATCATACAGTATGTAATCAACAAGCATTATCCAACGTATAAAGATAAACCATTTATTATTCTAAAATTGATATTATTTTTTTTTATTCCATGGCCTGTAAACTGATAGCATCTGAAAAGGAAGGTTCAGTCTTCATCATTTGCTGGTTACATTATGGTTACACATAATCAGCAGAGTATAAAACTTTAGCCATCTGGCTAGCTTTGAGCACTTCCTGTGCAAACAAAGCAGGTTACTCTGAACATCTGACAGGAGGAGTCCCTGCTCTGCCATTAAAGGTAGTTGCAAAGAGTGCATTCGTTTTTGTCCGTTTTATCAATCCCCCTGAACGAGCCTGGCAGGTTTAGACACGTCATTAAAATTAACAACCATCTAGCCTTAGAGCTGGTAAAAGCTCTCATGTTCTCAGGATAAGGCTAGTCACCAGAGACACAGGTGATATGGATGCCAGTCTTTTCATGAAATACTGGGTAACTGGAGAAATCATACCTTTCCTACCATGTTTTGTTATTGAATAATGATTCTCACGTCTGTAAGAGGAGAGTGATGACAAAAAACTGTTAGAAAAGAGATTGAAACACCTCTGCATTTTCACACCACCACATTTTGACATAGCATAGCATTAGCTTTTATCCTTTCATAAAGCTTTCGCTTGAAAACAGTGGGCACGAAGAGGTAAGACACAATCCAGTGAAGCTTATGTCTGCTGCACAAAATGTCAAATAATTACTCTAATGTATTTCCTATTTATTTACGTACTTACTAGCTTGTTTCTTTTTCTTTTTCTTTGTTTGTTTGTTTCTTTCTACTTTTCTTTCATGTGTATGCCCTCTTTGCCAAGCATATACCAAATATATTACGTAGCTACCAAATACAATGTATATATGTGCGTCTGTGTTTACATTTACATACGTAATGTATGCATGTATGTATACATTGCTGGGAAATTGAAAAAAAATATCTTTATCTCATTAGGGCTACAGCTAAAATAAAATTAGGTTTCAAGCTGTAGTAAGGTGGTTGTAACTTTAGCCAAAATATTAGTTATGTGGCTGATGAGAAATGTTGAATTTAAAATATATTATTTTGCTCGGCCAGAAACTGAGCAGCTCTAACTCCAGACTGTGATTCACAGCAGTGTTCTCAGTAACGGGTGGACAAAACAACAAACCTTGCATGATATTACTTCTCCTCTGTGACCTCTTATGCTACAGCACTTCAAGTTGAAAGGAATAAATAAATTAAACACAGAGAAATGTCATCTTTATGCAAATGGATTTGTTTCTCCAGAACAATGCTGTCCTGCGTTCCTCACTTGAAATATACATAGGCGGGTGCTGTTTTGTTGCAGTTTAAATATGCAGCGAAACAGATTGGAAAGGTTTTTCTCGGAACAAGGCATTTGCATTTGCGGCGGCCTGTTCACTCTAACCGCACAATATGCTTGACTTCTGGGGGCATAATCAGAGAAACAGAAGGGGCACGCGTGTTCTCTGAAACAGCAGACCCTGGAGACACTGGGAGGAAAAACCTGTTACTGTTACTTCGAGAAGCCAATTAGTACACAGCAGGAAAACTGCAGATTTGTTGCGAAGGAGGAGAGGGAAGGAGAGGAGAGGATTTTGACTTACAAGACCATGATAAGAAAGCCAGGACAGAACCAAGTGAATTAAGTAAGATATCATTACAGGCAGAAAATAATTTTCTGTCAATACACTAAAAACAAAGTCAGAATTGCCTGAATTAGAAACACTGATAAACATGTTACTGCATTCAAATTTGTGTATGCTCACTGCAGCTTTGTTTTGTTAGGCTATTTAGTAGGGCTGGGCAAGTTAACGCATTACTATCACGTTAACTAAAATAGCAAAAATAGCAAATAGCTTTGGTTTTATGTTTAATTTGATTACATTAATGTTTAAGTTGAGATTTACAAGAAATGTTTTAACTGCTACTGTGTAAAGGGAATACTGCTGTTAAAAAGCACCTTATTTGTTGTAAAGTATTTGCAAACCAAATGTTGTTGCACTTTACTTCATATAGCATTACTTTGAAAATAAAAGTGCACAGTTCACTACTTTTGAATTCATTATTGAATTTTGCGCATAATAATGTGATTAATCACGATTCATCGCAGAAAATCATGCAATTAATCGCGATTAAAAATTTTAATTGTTGCCCAGCACTACTATTTATATTAAGTCCCAGTTGGGGTGCATGAAGATTTAAGAAGTAACTGTAAGTGAGGGTAAATTGGAAACAGCACTGACACAAACTCAGAGAACACCAAGAGCAAGATGCAGAAAATGTTTGATTGGTCATAAAGGTGACAATTACCTCAAACAAGTACAGAAAGTTGAGCCTCCAAACCATTCAGTGTGAAAGTGCTGAATCCAAGATGTTAGCACGGAAATATAAACAGAGGTAATGAGCCCAAAACAAAAAAGAGTAGAGCAGAGTAGAACTTTATTGATCCCCTGAAGGAGAAATGGAGGAAATGGAGATTCTTTCCCACAAGGCAACACAGCCAATCACATGATACTTTAGACCAATAGCGAGCAGCGTTACCAAATGGCTGACTTTGCACATTTTCATACACCCAAGGCAACTCGATTCCTTAAATCCGACTACAGACAAATAACGTGTCTTTTTGCAACCATGCGGAACGACAATGTACAGGCTCCCAAAGCGTTTGGTGACAAGTTTGTATGACTTATGCTGATTTGTGCTGCTGGTTTCAACAATCCTAAGAGGTCTTACCATACACATCACAGCCCCCTCCTTCAGCTAAGAGAGGGGACTGTGGACATATGGTATCTTTGGAAACCCTGGGATTGCCACTAGAGTTTAAAATAAAGTTCTGTGGGTTTGAACAAAGCGCGACCTCACAGCAATGTCCAACACACCAATGGGAGCGGTAGAACTGAAGAGGCTAAGTTTAATAATGCAAATTAGCGTACAACGCCAACTGGCGACTTCTAGGAACTTCTTCAGCTTCCATTTGCTACTTTCCTTGAAAAAGAGTTGGTAACTCCGCTGTGAGAGCTGATGTTTAGCAGCAGGCCTGTGCTTCCTGCAAAGGCCAAAGCCAATGCAGAGCTTCATTTTTTTATGCAAACTTGTGTTTATGCCCATGAGAATCTGACAGAATTCATTTCTGCTGTAAGTGCACAGCCACCGTATCAAAGCACACTGTACGTCCTGTTTTATTAAACTATGGATGAAATGGGTTATGGGCTTATTGCCAGCGGGTTTCCACATAAAAGCAGTACCAATATACTAAAATGAGCCAGGATCCCATGCTGAGACTAAATTTCTCACTTGGGTGAGAAAAGATAAAAGATATCAAGAACCTCAGCTAACTGTGTTTAGGCTAATCTGCTAGAAATTTGTTCAAGAGGTACTCCAATGATTTGTACAGCCCTGGTGTAACCAGCGACCGACTGGCACCGTTTCAGTCATTCATACTGACTTGCCTGGATGAAATATGCAGGGCCTCAGCACCACTTGTGGGATAGCACTGCGTTGCTGCATAATACATGGTCAGGGTTTTTGCGTCTATGAAATGAAATTTATATTCCTGACACAAACAGGCGTGGCAGCAAATTGAAATATTTCTCTTTTGACTTTGTAGATCAATCGCGTGGAAGTCCAGGCGCGGCAGCCTGTGTGCTGACTGGGCTTGTGTATTCTGCTGCAGCGCTAATATTCATTAGAGCGGCTCGCAGTCAGGCTAATGACACTGATAAGGTGTCAATATGGGTCACATCAACTCTCATTTCTAATACCACACACACACACACACACCCACACACATACACAAAATACAATTACATAAATCAAAGTCTGTGGGGAAATAATAAATACGATTTTTACTGCTCCATAGCACAAAGTGACATAATATACTGTATCTGTGTGGGCTGATACCAGCAGCTCATTGATTACTTGGTCAGGTGATGTGATTTCATGGAAAATACATTTTCCATACCATACCAAACACACAGGTAGGTTCGTTGTTGTAATTCCTACAGGGTGCCAATAGAGGCTGATATAGGTCATGGATTACTTAATGCCCCTTTAACATTTGCAGTTCTATTTTGTTAGCTCTCAGTGGAAATGCCATGATGGGTTTTAGGCATCAGCGCCGGCTGTGGCGGGAATATCGCTCTACACGGTGCATTTGGTTGCCCCAAGTAAGGCTTTGAGCTTGTGCCCAAGGTTGCTGCATACACTTTCTACGCTTTGGGCTGGCAGTCATGCACACAATTCCGACAACAGCCCTGACCCCCACTGCAGCTGCGATGCAAGCTCATAACTCAGCACAAAGCAGAAAGCAGCCAGGAGCCCATACAGGTCCTGCTAAAACATTTCAAAAATGCAGAATTGCTCAGGATCCAAGGCCCCATTCACTCCTTTAAAAATGAAATGTATTCATGTTAAAATGAATAGAAATGTAATGTTTAGGCCATGGAGGTCCTCGCCAACACTAAAAAAATCAACAGTAATGCAGTTCTCCTTTTTGCCTGAGAAAGATTATTTTTTATGAACACAAGGTTTTTGCCTATTCATAACTCTAAGGTGTGCTGCTGCTGAATCATACATAGCGGTATTTCTACATGCTGAGTGTATGCAGGGAAAAATACTTTGTGAAGGGCATTCTGTTTGCCTCTGTTTCTGTGTCCCCTGGTGCTGCAAGTGGTCTCTAAAAGGGTAATGTTAGGTAGCCATATAATGCACAATGACAAGGTGACTGGTACTGGCCTTGAGAAAATAAAATCCCCTCATTACTTAACATGCATTTCAATACTTGTATAACCACCTTTCTTCCTTTTGTCTTTCTTTCTTTCTTTCTTTGTCCCGCTTCATTTCACTTCTTTCCCTTCAGTTCTCCCCTTCCTTCCTTTCTTCCTTTCCTCCTTCCTTCCTTGCAGAGCACATCCCGTCTGCTGCTTTGTATACACATTTGTCTTCCAACACCGTGATGGAACATTGCTCCTCACTTTTTTTTCCCCCAGCAAGCCTACATATATCTCTCAACAGCATTGAATCCACAGCACTTTTCACTGTTACTTTCCAGAAAAAAAAACAAAACATAAGAAAACACTTGTCTATTCAAATAGTCTCGTCACTTGCCCCTGTCCTTCCCCATTCTCTCTCGCTCTGATTCATCTGCATGAGAGACAGCAGGGAATATCTGACAGCCACTGCGGGTCAGTGGACCGGTATCTTCTGTGTGTGTGAGTGTGTGTGTGTGTGTGTGTGCGTTCACTACATGGTTGCCTATGAGAGAGAGGGAGAGAAGGGGAGATGCTGGGGGGCAGAGCAGTGTCCTTGGCTGGAGCCACCAGAAACAAACAGAAACAAGCCTCATCTAGAAACCCATCTAGAAAGATTTCATGAGGGTTGAAATGCTACTGGTGATAGAGTAGCAAAACAGACATTTATTTTTATGCAAATGCTGTAGGTTATTACTTTAATTAATGTCTCATTGCTTAAATATATGCAATCCTTAGGCCCTAAAATAGTTCATTTTGTACCTGTGAGCATTCCGACTCCCCCAAATCTCAAGACCAAACCATTTGTCCCAGTCCCTGATCTGCGATGTTGTATCAGTGTAACGCTGAGTATAATGAATAAAAAGAGAGGAGAGGAGACAGAGAGAGCACCCTTAGAGATTTCCTTGAGTCGGAGATACATTTTCTGTTATGAGCAGTTATTTGGCAGGAAAACTTCAGACAGTCTCTGATATCTATCTCGAAGAAAAAGTATTATAGGTTCAAAAGTGCTGCTTTTTATTACTTTAAGCCATAGAAATGTCAAGCAGGACATCTCTAAATAAGTGGCATTCTGCTGTAAGTAAGTGTATTAATGTGTCGGGTGAATTTCATCCCCTTGCTATTTCAGTGGATCGAATGGTTCAAAATCTCATTTGCCGTTCTGTTAAACAGTAATTAATCTATTATATGGGTCTGTGTTGTTGCTTGTTGATTAGTTAGATCTGGGGAGGCCCATTCTTTGTGAGGTCCTTTGAGTTATGCTTGTGTTGAAGGGCCACATAAATAACCTGGACTTAACTTGTCTAAACAATATAGTGACATCAGCAGTAATCACGTTAACGATATGCAGTACAGGGCCGGACCACAGGACCATGGGACCCCGGGGCACATGTATGTACACATAGAAAGCTGGACGGTCTCTGTACATTTGTCAGTAACTCAAAAAACATCCCCGAAAAGAGAGAAAAATGTCTTTCTTTCTGTTCCCTCTTCCTATAACGAAAGGATAAAAGAACAACTACAAGACTGTAGTGGAGCAGACCTTTATTGAATCTTTGTGGCCAAAATCTTGAATTGAAATTGAAATTTTTAAATCTTTAAATTCTAATTGGCTACTGTATTTTCTATGTACCTTCATGTAAATATTCCCACTCTGGTATTAATTAATTAATGCTTGCTGCTTTGTGCTTAACATAAGATAACAAAAGGTGAAGATTTCACAACAGTTGTCAATTTTGAAATTCACGTCAAATTCTTGCCGTTATTATTTTCAGTTGATGTCTAGCTCTTCATTATACAGTTCAGTAACAGCACACCTAGATGTAGTCCACAGACTGATAGAGTGACCCAAATGTTAAAAAGACTGAAGACACAATGAGACAATCTGTGTCTGGGGGCCTCAGAACATAAAGAAGATTTGTCTGGGCCTGTATATTGTTTAATGATTGTTTAATGAGTTGATCCTGCATTTACAATTTATACAAAACCCCAAAATAACCCGACAATGAATAACAGGAGCTGCTGGTGGTCTGAGGCCACACCCCCTGTGCCCGGTCATTAATTCTGCTTTGAGTATATATTGTATTGTAATGCACTGCAATATCAGTGGAACAGTATAAATATATTATGATGTTGTGATACATTGTGATATCAGTTATGGCCCAAATGACCTGACTATAAGAAGCGGGGAAACACAATTCCTTGGAGATCGGTGTCACAGAAGTTGCACCAAAGTCACAAAACATTATTCTTCTTTAAGCTGCTCTAGTCAAGATTTGTTGGGACACATATACTTGTCCTACCAGCTTAAATCACAGTAAGGCTGCAACAGAGCAGAGCGTTCCAAGAAAAAAAAAAAAGAAAAAAAAAGAAGAGCAAGGAAAGTACCTAATAGATTTGCGAGTCAGTATGTGAAATATTTGATGCTCCACATCTCCAAACTGCACTCCACCCAGATAGATCCTTATAATTCCAAAGTTGCAATTGACCCAATGGACATTTCATGTCAGGTGGGTGAAGGTTACTCCTCCCACAGGTGGCAAAGAATCAAAATTTAAGAGTCAAATCTCCTAACCAGCAGTAAGCAGAGCTCCATCCAGCTCAAGCCCGAGCTACGCTCACCGACATTAGATCTTTTTCCTCGCTTGGCTCTTTGGTTTCCTTTGAAAGCAGCAGAGGCCGGCCGGCTCGGTAAACATGAGCGCGCTGTGTGCAGTTTACTGATGTCACATTACAGGATTTCTGGGTATTGAAGTTCAAAAGTTTACCCTCACTGTGATTTCACCAAAGTTGTCTTTTAGCTCAATTTCAACATCCGTTTATACATCATGAAAAACTATAAATATTAAAGGATTCAACATGGGCCTCATTTTCTCATGATCAAACACTTCATACTGTAGTGTCAACAATCTGCCATTTACCTCCTCCATAATCTACAGTGTATTAATATGTGATTACAATTTGGTCACCAATCCCTATGGTTGGAAAATATAAGAATGAAGTCCTCGTTGAAATTGAGAGGAGTGTCCCTTTATTATATATATAGAATGAGCCGTTTTTTTCAAAAGTATTGCCATAATATCACTGTTACTTCAGCAATAAAAAACACTATTAAGTATTCAGTATTCATCCTAGAGTGCTTAGTCTCCCTGCTCCACAGCACAATGACAGGAGAGGGTCGGGGCGGCTGCAGTGATATTAAATCATTTAGATAATGTGTTGACCTGAGGGGAGCACAGACACAGATGACCTCAGCAGTACAGATAGCAGGGAGAGAGGATGTGACTGGACAGTCAATACACACCGCTGACACACACATGCACGGGGTGCATGCACACACACACACACACACAAACACACAAACATGCACACACACATCGCTTCAGAGAGAGAAGGAGAGAGAAAGAGAGAGACTTATGAAATCAGGCAGCCTCCTCACACATCCAAGGGGATTCATATATTATTCATTTTTTGGCGCTGGGACACATTTACTGCTCATCTCTGAGGAAAAAAAGGGTCTCAGTTGGGAGAGGCTGGTTTACTTAGGCACGGGACAGGCTGAGGTTGCTTATGGGCTGGGCCCTTGAAAAGATGAAAATATCAAGAGCGCTTTGTCCCGTAACTACAAAAGAAATAGCAAAACATGACGCGCTAAAGACATTTTAAATATTAACATATTCTGCAAGACATCTGTGACAGTGTGGAAAGCATTTTAATAGGGACACTCTATTCAGTGTGATTTCATCACTTTTAGAGTTTACAGAGCTGGGAGAGCCTGGAGTAACTGGGAGAGGGACAAAACAGGCATTTGTTTTTGTCTTGTCAGAAATGAATGGCCTGAAAAAGCAATTCAGCTGTCGAGGACAAAAACTCTCCACTGAGAAGGACACAAATTCAATTCTTTTACATAGGGTGACCTGCTGGATTCAATTGTGTTCAATGAAGGTTCTTAACTCGGTTATTGGTGTAACCTAGTTTTCAGTGGATGCATGTTAACATTATAGCTAGGCCAAAATAACCCAGTTAAAGGAATACGACACACAAACACTAAATATTTAGTATCACTTTCTCACTCCAAGATGTCTTGGATGTTTGCTGAAGCCATTCGTGTTAGAATGGGGTTGATCAACGACTTTGACGAACAGCAGCAAACGTAAAAGGAAACGTCCCGTCTTGACTTTCCATTCATATGTTCAGTACATCCCAAACCAATGTACTGAACTACAGAACTGATAAATAAACCACTTCCAGGGAAAAGCGCTCTCATGCACGTTGCTGCATGTTCAGTTGAAGACCTGCCCCCGCCTTTTTCTGTAGCCAGGAGTCCAACTCACTCCTTGGCTCCACTGACACTGTTTGAGAATCTGAAATAGACATTTTCAGATCCTTTTTGCTGCTGTTAGTTGAAATCACCCATCAACTCTGTTCTACCAGAGAAGGCGACAGTTTTAAATCTTTATTCTCCATGAGGCATGTGATTAAAACTATTTTTCATTTACATTCATGACAACTCAAGGTAAATAAATGATGGAAATTTTTGGTGACATATTCCTTTAAGCTGACACTCATAAAATTCCCATATTATACTTGCTTGGAAACTTCCTACTGCACAAACGCTGGCACAGGGTTATGCGTTGGCTGCTAACAACATGAAACCTCCCACAGCTCCCTGACTTGATTAAGACAAGAACAGCTCCCATAGCAAGTGTTGCACATTAGACACATGTACCAGGCTTCATTATAAGCTCCACAACTTGACAAATGAGGCCCATGGCAATGTGATGTGTTTTCTTTCCACTCTACATCTGTATCCTCAGACAGAACCACCCTCTCCCACCAGTCCTGATGGTATATTGATGATATTGGTTCTGGCAGCATCAGCAAATTCCTCGGTCTGAGCACATTTGCAACACTAACTACAGTCTGGTGTTCTTGACATCCAGGATTCATTATAGTGAAAATTATAATTGCCTGTAACATCAGGTTATATGTCTGGAGTGTCAAGAAGATCGCATAAGTTACTACTGGGATCATCATTTCTTTTTCAAGTATTACCGGCAATTTAATGTTGCTTGCTCATGGAGGGACGAGGTAACTGACAGGAATATTCTGTTATTTTATTTGTGGCTGCAGGAAGACTCAGTTGCAGCACATTAAGGGTTCACTGAAATGACTTAACCTTACTATATGGCCAATAGTGGGTATACTGCATGGAAGGGACAGTCTAAGACTGGAGGAGAGGTTGGATTTAAGAATGAGGGCTAAGGCTGAGACTGCCTGCCTTGGCTGCTTTGCCCTGAGCTTGGAGTGGCTCATGTGTATGGTAATTGCATAGGAAAGTGGAGCTGTGACTACAGCAATACAGCGTTTTTTTCAAGTAATAGTTTGGGATCTGAACGTGGATTCCATGAAGCTGGAATTGTTCCACTATTATTCTACAGAAAGTAATCTCCAAAGGTACTGGAAAGTCCATGATATGCAAGGTAGTAATAGGAGTGTAATGTGACTTTATAAAGCAATAATATTATTTACATTCACAAATTCACAGGGTGTGATATTAGTTCTTTGTGCCATAATCCAGAGCATTCATACAGAAGCCCAATTCAGATGTCAAACGAATGATGTACTAACCCATAAATGGTGACTATCGAGGACATGAGGCTATGCTGCCATAAATCTGCAGGCAGCATAAGACAGGCAGCACTATTCACCATCTACCTAATCTAGATGTTACAGGGTTCAGTGTGTGAGGAGTTTCATCATGTGGGCACCTCCCATTACAGGTGTCATTGAATTGGGCTCACAGTGCTAACCTCACACAGCCAGCTGAGATCATTCACTTCCATTTGATTTGCAAAACCACCCGGCCACGCTCCAACCAGAGCGTCACTGTAAGCCATTGAACAGCTGGACCAATCAGGAAAGTATGGGCGTGGTTTTCATGATGATGGCAGCAGGAAGCAACAGTGCATCAGATGAAAAAAAAACAACAACACTGGTTGAAGATATGCGACAAAATGCCTTTTAAGTGTAGAATTTCCTCCCCAAAACATCAAAAATTGTGGACTGACATGCTAACAAGCTAGCAACATGCTTACCGTTATGCATGCTCATTTTTGCTAGCTCAGTTGCTGCTGTTTGATTAGCTCTGGTGTTGTGTCATATGACATTTGTTTGATTGGACAGTTAGCTGATGACTGACAGATGGTTGATCCAATCATCTGCTATGTACTGAATTTTTATGAACACCCATTGCTGCAGCCCCCATGTCAAATCATGCAAATCATGCAGTTTTGTGACAAAGTAACGGGAATGAAATCAGAGCATGGCTGTGTGAGGCTATCATGACGCCTTCCAGAAAGCTTCACAGTGAACTAGCAGAATTTTAAATAACCCGCAAAGTCAGTTTGGCTTTGTAAAAAACTCTTACTTGTCTGGATTGACATAAAATTGCAGCCACGGAACGAGGATTGTGAGCTACAAAACTGAGGCCACATATATCACCGCACCAAGTTCGCTTCATAGGATGCTGTGACATTTTGAATTAGGGTCTGTTATTTTTCTTCACCTGGCACTTGTCAGGCTGTGAAAGAAAAAAAAAAGAAACAAAAAAAAAAGAACAGTGCCTCCAACGGTACTTCTGTTATACCCAAAAAGTGACAAGTGCCCTGGTGAGCACGCACATACTCAAAATGTCAACGTACTGCTAAGCAACGAGGAGCGAGGCGTTGTTCAAACACAGACAGTGTTCTCTGGAAGTCCTGTGCTGGGAAAATAAAGGTTAAAAATGACATGCAGCCTTGAGCCCTGATAATTTATGTGGCCCATCCTGTTTCATTTTGGCCAGTGTCTTATAGCCTCGGCCCTGGCCATCCAGCCATCTGTCACCCATGACCTACCAGTGGCAAAAGCATGGCAGCAAGCCAACGACTGCAATGGGGGGGGCAGGGGTGAGGAGGGACGAAGCTGGAGACATGCAGGAGCCGCGAGAGGTAAGGAGGAGAAAACAGAGGAGAGCACAGGGAGATAAAGGAGAAAGGAGGGCAGGGGGGGGCAAGTGGAAAGGAAAGGAAAGGAGCATTAATGGTATGAGGAGATGAGGTGAGAGGACAGAAAGAGATGAGGATAGAGAGATGAGAACAGAAGCAGGATGAAAGGATGACAGGAGAGCTAAAGAGGATAGCGAGGAGGATGAAGCAATGAGAAAAGAGGAGAGAACAGAGTGCAGATGTAATCCTCCTTGACCCATAAAGCCTCAGGCTCTCACCAATCTGTTGACTGTGAAAGGCTTTTACATTTACATGAGTTGAACATGATGTAGACTCAGGGGTTTTAAAACACGTTGAACACACAGAAAACTCTCAGTAAGTTCCTGTAGGCTGTCAAAAGTCAAATAAGAGATCAATACAGAGATTCTGAAGCTACTATCACAGAATGTGTGAGTTCAGTACTACACTCACTTCTGCCTAATCACACCTACAAAAATGTAATAGCATTTATATATCACTGAGTTGAGGTTATAATGAAAAAAAAAAAGTAAACTGTATTAAACGTATTGAAATTAATTGAATACGTTTTATGAGAAATTTTAAAATTTGCAATAATAAACCACATTTTAAGAATAAGTTTTGAATTGTATTCTTATTCTTATTCTTATTATTGTTGGTAGTAGTAGTAGTAGTGGTAGCAGTATATTTCAATTATATAATCAATTTCATTTCTAATTTCATTTTTGTTGATTTTAATAGTATTCTCATATTCTAATTGTAATTTATTTAATTTGCATTCTTTAATTTAGTATTATTAATAGTAATAATGAATACAGTACATAAACTAAAATACCTGGTTTAATAATTAATTTCATGAATAATGTAATGTTTAAAAGAAACAGTAATTTCAATATCTTCATATACCATTTTTATATTTGCATGTCATGCACATTCATACAGACAAATGCAGGCGAGCACTTTGACACTTTACACAAACTGACAGACAGAGACAGAAAGATAAGCAGACATACACACACAGGGCAAGGGCATGCATACATGCACTGACAGACCGGACAAAGGAAAAGACGGGCAGGCTGGCACTCACACACACACACACATACACACACACACACACACACACACACACACACACACACACATGCACACACACACCTCCTTTACTTGAGTAGCCCTCTAAAGCCTCTGTCTCCAGTCTCCTATTCCCCTTTAGTGACATGACACCGTGCCTTGGATCGCTAGACAAGCTCTCATTCTATCAATCAGCTGTAGTGCCTTCAAGACAAACCTTGTCTGCTCAGCGTCTCACTGACTTCAATCTCCCTCTTGCTTCTCACCTCTTTTTTTTTCTTCGCGCTGCCAACTCAACTCTGAGTGCCAACGTAAAGGCTCTCTTCCTCTGTCTTTCCATTCTCTTCTTTTTTGTTCTCTATCTCTCATGCCTTTCAATTTCCCTCCTGGTTCCCTTCCCTCTGTCTCAGTCTTTTTGAGAGAAATCCTTTGACGAGCCAAAGGGGGCTTTTGTTGGCATATGCTTCATTATATGGGGATGACACAGCCCACAGGCCTCTCGGTAGATAAATCAGCTCAGAGCCTGCATCAGTAGTTAACTTCTGTCTTATAATGAAATAATTACAATAAAAAAAAATAAATTCAAAATCAAAGTTCATTCTCAACCTTAGCTAATTAATTCTTCACTCCCACAAAAAAAAAAAAAACTATGATATGCTTTTTATTGCAGTAAAGCAACAAATAGATGTACACAATGGCAACGTTTTGACAAAATTGGACCATTAAGTGCAAGTCATTGCATATATCTAAACCGAATCTCCCCACAGAAGCAGAGTTCCTGTTTGGCATAACTTCATTTCATCTGTGCCGGAGGTAATTATTATGGCTAATTAACCTCTTTTGCCCCTTCTCCAGAGAGGGGGCCCTGAAGGAGGAGCGAGCCCAGCGGAGAACAACCTGGTCTGGGCAGATGGCAACTCACAACCCCCTGAGGTGGGTTGAAGGGATGAAGGAGAGAAGGGGGGTGAGGGGGCTGGAAGATGGAGGGATGGGGATTAGAGGAATACAGAGGGGAGCAAGAGCTGCTGGCAAAACATAAGGAGAAGTGTAGTCTCGATGATGGAGGTTTTAAAGGGGCATCTGAAAAATAAATCAATGCCACTTTAATTTTGAGACATTTGTATCGTCACCATAAACAAACAAACAACATCTATGAGATGATTTGCTCAGACTTGGCAGGAAATCTGCTGCATTGCTTCAGAAAACAAAAAAGGAGCCATTTTGTTTTGCAGGTAATACAAGTCCATTCCAGTTCCACTATCCTACAGTTTAAAATTCACATTAGATAACCTTGTTCTGAATGATTATTGGCTGTTACCTGGAACTGTTCCTTCTACTGGCTCTTCAAGACAAACAAAGTGACATCAGAGACAGGTAGCAACACCATTAAAGACAGTGATTAAAAACAAATATAGAATCCTGACATGACTACATCACAGCAAAGATGGTAAAGTAATGTGAAATTTTTTATAAATTTTTTTTTCATTGTCATCACTAAGTGCAGAAAACATTACGAAACAGAGAATCTGAAGTCCTCTCTATACAAAGAGAGGCCAATCATCTGATCTCCTGAGTCAAACAATCACTTTCACTGGGGATTAAAATCTACTTTCACATGTAAGAGTGGAGCGATCCAATCAGAACACACCCCAGTTTTTATTCCTCCCGCCCCGTTTGATTGACTCTTCAGCTGCACCTGTTATCCTCCACTAGCCTCAACAAACAGTAGTGAGTAACAGTAGCTGTTAGCTTGTTAGCACGGCACGCTGAGGATTATTTTACCAATCTAACGTTATATCAGAAGAGGTGAGGGCTAGCAAAGCTCTTCAATCTAATATGGAGCTTTAGCTAGCGATGGTGTCAGTCGTGGACTTTCTCACATCAACTCTTCTACTACAAGCCTCCAAAGTCAAAGTTTTTAGCAGGTGAGCTCTACAACAATGTTAGCTAGGAAAACATTAGCTAACATATCGTTGCAGTGCTAGTAAGAGCCACAGCTCTTTCAGTTCCAAACAAGCAGGATATTTTCACT
>OMLF01052372.1:0-11678 GCA_900302615.1 Holocentrus rufus
CAGTGCGCGAATTTCGACAGGGTAGTGTTGTCTCAAATCGCACACTGCCGTTGTACACAGCAACATTTTCTTCTTCTCTCTAATGGTGAATTATAACGGGACGGAGAAATACCACCAACTACCGTCGTACTGAAAATACCTGCTGGCTATTGTTTTCTGATCGATTTTCTGAAAAATGTTTCTCCCAAAAAACACATGTATAACTTACGTTTGTACAGTTCACCAGTTGAAGCAACCACTTGTCATATCCACATAAGTTTTTGGGTGGTAATTTTAGCTAGAAGGCTGAAAAGACGTGTACACATCCTGTCTTCAAAACAAAAGCACGACTACTGTTTACAATGTGTTTGCGTTTTATTCTTTTAAACAACCGGAAGTGAATTGCTTTTGTACCATCGCTAGCTTGAGAATTGTATATTACCTCCGAAAACAGCGGAGCAAATTTACAAAGAGGCAAAAACTCAGCCATGATTTGAATTCCTTAGTGCTCCGAGGTGCCCCTAAGGATAAAACCTTATTTACTTAAAGATATTTCCTTCGTACATTACTTAAGTTAAATTTGTGTAACTCAATTTGCCTAAGGAAATCATAAGCAAGTTACCAAGGAAAATAGTAAACTTAAGATGCTTTATGCAACCAGGCACTGGCTTTTAATTGAGTACTGGCTTTTATTTGAAGAAATATGGTATTTAACTTGAACATCTTTTAACCTTTGTTTTTTTGGAATGTAGGACAACTAGAGAAAGAATACCCTTGGATGTTTAGAGAAGGGAAGAAAGAAGAAAGAAGAAATACTCGATAGAAAGAGTCTATGGGGCTTACACTGCCTCTATCTAACACTGGAATGTATGAAAATCCCAAAACAGTCCAAAAACACCTAGGCTAGCAAATGGGTGGGCATGGAGCCCTACATGAAGCATGAAGCACTACAAAGAGAGGACTGACTCGGTGACACCCTTCAGCAAACATATACAATAAAACTTTGTACCATTGTACCACTCAAAGGAATGTAGACATATATCCTACCAAACTATATAACTTTGTTTTACCTCACTGAGTCATAGTTCCGCATTATTTTCAGAAATACATAGAAACCAACTCAGACATACTGCTGCCTCAACAAATGTAATCCAGTTTGTCCCTATGTTTTGTTTAATGTTCAACAGCCAGGCATAGCTAGATAATACACTCAGTCATACAGTAGGTTTACTTGCACAGTTGCAATCCAAATAAAGTCTTAAAGGAATACCCCAATGTTTTGGGCAAAATACCTATGATTTAGCTAGACTGAGACAAGATGTTCAATACTATTTTCAGCACTGTATGTCCACTGTTTCAGTTCCTATGGGAAGCATTTCATGCTAGCTTAGCATGAAGACTTGAAGTCTACAGTCATTAGCTTAGCTCCGTCAAAGTGAAAAAAATAAACCTTACAGTAACTCTGTCTTATTCACAAAATGTATCATGTATTTGAAATACACATCTTGGATTTTTTTAAAAAAATGAAAGTCATTTTAGGAGAAGTTAGGTAGTAGGAACTATAACCTATCTAGATAGATACTTTATTTGTCCCCGTGGGGAAACTCATTTGCAGCAGAATCATAATGCATTTCTACATGATAAGAGGCATGCACACACTCTGTTCCTTGCAAAAAATTACAGTTTAAGCATTAGAGAGAAAGAAAAAAAAAGTTAGGAGGAATCAGCTCCTGCCCAGACCAGCTGGACATGCTGGGAATGGCTGAAGTGCTTGTACTGTAAAGTCCTGGAAGTGCCTCTCTCAACCCAACCAGTTCAGGCAGATGACCGCCCACCTAGAGCCCGGTTCTGCTTGAGGTTTCTTCACGTTAAAGGGGAGTTTTTTCCTCGCCACTGTTGCCTCATAGTGGAATGTTGGGTCTTTGTAATTAATGTTAAGAGTAAGGTCTTCACCTGCTCAATATGAAAAGTGAACTGAGATGATTTGCCACTATATAAATAAAATTGACTTGACTTGATTTGACATTGCACATTTAAAAACTTAAATGCCTGTGGAACAAATGAAAACTGATCTGTTTTCAGTGAACAGAGGGGGACGATATCGTTCCCCTGATGGCATCAGCTCAAATGAGGAGGCACGGGGATGCCTCTGGTCACGTACAATACTGTTTGCAGTATTTACTGCTCTGGCTCTGTAGATGTGTTCTAAGCTTGGTAACGTGATCCCTAACAGTTTACTGACGGTTGATACAGTTTTCCTTACGGTCTTTTTCTATGCCTCAGTAGCATTGCCAAACCAGCAGATTATACAGAAGGTTAAAACATTTCCATAAAAGCACAGTAAAACATTTTAAGCATTTTGTTGTGAATATTAAAAGATAACAATTTCTTTAAAAAGTACATTCTTTGTTGTGTCTTAGTGCTCATGAGGTCAGTCCACAGACCTCATGAGACATAAAATACTTCCGACTTATAACCGCTGAACACATGTTCGGCGGTTATAAGTTCTATGTTGTCGTCCGTCCATGTATTTAAGGACATCCAACTCCTTCACCTACAACAACATGAAGTCCGTCTCCTCATCTGTCAAAAAATGCACATTGTTTTTAGCTTTAGCATTCCCATGATACCGCCTTGGCTTTGCGTTGGACCTCCGGGTATCACACCTGTGGTGCATAACCTCTAACCTTCAGAACATGTGCAGAACACCTCGGTCGATTTTTGGCTGACTGAAGTATTTACATGCTGTAGTAAATTGATCCTCAAACACATTATTTAGGTGCGTTTGTCCGACTCGGAAAAATAAACTTCGGATGATTTCAGACGGACTAAAGTGTTGACGTTTGAAAAAGTCCATTGTTTTAGTTTGGCTAAAATCATACTTTTAAAATGCGGCTATATCTGTCATACATTTGACGGCTTCCTCTATAACTCCTCATTTTTCAACAGCCTACCCGTCTGAATGTGATTAGGAACGATAATGAGAGCTGGGACTACACTAAACCTTACCTGGTCCGACGAGGTAAGACTCTCACGCTCTCCCCTTCTCTCTCTCTCTCGCTTTCTCCCTCCCTCATTATCTCTCTTTCTTTATTTCTTTCTCTCTCCTCTGTAAATTTGTCTCTCTGCTTCACATATCCAGTGCAGGGTTTCCCAAAGGTGCCTCAGCACTGAGACAGTCATTCTTTTCTGATGTACACTTCATCAGAATTAAGTGACATGATGCTGCTGCTGATCCATCTGTACTCACACTGAAATCAGATTATGGTTTGGCACAGCGGCACTATTAGGCTGTTTAGAGAGAACCCTGCTTCTTTTACATGGCCTTGTAATATTGCTTTTGGGGACCCTTCTCTTTGAAAGTAGGATTCCACTCTGCCTGATGGGAAGGGTCATTTTCCCACAAAGGCCATTCATTTTACACTGATGGATGAAAATGGTCTTAGTTTTAAAAGTTTTGTGAAACAGTATCCAGATCTAGTCATTATGAGTCAGTTTTTCAGCTGTGGATTAAGGCTATAGTCCTAAACAGTCTGGACTGCAGACCTCTATCACATCGAGACTCCTCCCACTCCTCTCCCTCTCCAATCAACACACTCTCACACCTGCCAGTCACCAGCCTCTCACAAGCCTGCACCTCTGCCATCCTGGGGAGAGAGAGAGAAAATAGAGAGAGAAAGAAAACAGAAAGAGAAAAAGGGATGGACATCAGGCTGACTCTGCACGGCAACTCTCTTCCATCTTCACCTTCTCCAACCCAGAGAGAGAGAAAGGGAGAAAAAGGGATGGAGAAAGAGAGGGACCGCACTCCTCCTCACCACCATGCAGCCGCTGCTTCAACATGCCTAGGAGGCCACAGCACCACCTCAGTTTGGAGGACCTCAGTAACCCTACCTTCTGCCTATAAGCCTATTCCTTTTTTTTTTTTTTTTTTTTTTAATATGCACCTCTGTCTGGAGAACTGCAGTGCTTGAGACTGACCTGCTCTCTGCTCTGTATCTTTTTGGCATTTTCTACAATTCATTCTCTCTGATTTTACCTGATTACGTTGGTAGTTAGGCACGTGCACAAATCTACAATTCACATAATGCTCGCCAAGAATATGTTAATAGTATTGGTATGTATTGATTGGTACATATTGTTGATGCAAATTTTTGTTGAAATGTATCATTAAGTTTAAGGAATACTCCAACCTTTTGGGCAAAATACCCTTTTTCCAACTTACCCAGACTGAGACAAGATGTTTGATACCATTTACCAGTTCCTATGGGTAGCATTTTGTGTTAGCTTAGCATAAAGACTTGAAGTCTACAGGAGTCATCAGCCTAGCTCCATCAAAGTGAAAGAATAAACCTTACAGCAACTCCGAAGCTGTCTCATTTACACAATGCTACCAGTTATTCTACTATAAATGTAGCTTCACTACATGAAAGCTAGATTACATTACAATTACAATTACTACATTACTACATTACATTGAAGCTATTTTATTTTTTTATTTTTTTTACATTTAACCATATTCTCACCAAATCAAATTATTTATTGTAAAACAAGCTGTGCCTTCGTGAGCAACTACTATTAAAAAAAAACAAAACAAGAAACCTAACCCTCCAAAAAGTTTATAATATAGAAATATAGAAACATAGAGTATACAGGCTCCGTTTTCCATGCCTTCTATTTTAATATATCTATGCTTCCACATAAAACTGTTATCAGAGATGCCGTCAGCCAGTGCACTCATCGCAAGGATTGGTGAGTGATCATGTCACTGTCATGTGGAAGAGTGGCGGCTACATGCGCACATGCACATGCGGGCACCCCCCCATCCTATCTATCACGCAGCAGTTTTATTCCAGACTACACCTTGTGTTACCCCTTGTCTAGACTGCAAGCATCACGTCATCGCCGCGCTTGCGAGAGGACAGTATTCATGTGACACTGGCGTGACGTCAATACTGGTTCCGTCTGTTTGTAGAGCGCATTTCAATGCATAAACTTGAGAAGCCAGTCTTTTTGCAATTTTTCTTTAATATGTGTCAGTATTCCTGATGTATTTTCCATCAACACTGACACATATGACTGACAATTTTAGCTTAACCTGCCGGCAAAGTATTTTAAAATTTTGACCTATATTATATAGCCTATGGCTATATAGGACCGACAAATAGGCTTCCAAAACATGAGTGTGGATAGAGTTTGAAATAACAAATAGCCTAGGTTGCAAAATGTGGGTCAGTGATGCAATTCAGTGTCTTTTTATTGGGCATCACCTCGCGTTTATGCTCGTATTATCGAGAACAAAAAATTCTTGAAGTGTAAATAAACATTTCATGTCATGGTTACGCCCGTGAGATACAGCTGAGACATGAGCCTACTGGAGCTGGTGCAGACATCTGCATAGATTAAAGTGAGAGTGTATCTGTTGCGTGAAAAAAAGCGTCTGATATGCTTGCAGTCTAGAAACGGGGTTAGAAATGCATGGAAAAGGTAGCTGCTGCTCTACATGACCCACAAAACAGCTTCACTACTGAAAACGCTATTTCATGTAGAATTAGCTACGCTACTAAGAAATGTAATTTAAACTAGTAGCACCGCTACTTGTAGTGACACAACTGCACAACACTGGGTAGTACCCTTTTTCCTGGGTAAGTCAGAAAAAAGGTATTTTGCCCAAAATGTTAGATTCCTTTATTCCTTTAAAATGAAGCAGATTAATCAAAAAAGGTCCTACTTAAACATTAGTAAAAGTTCCTCACCTCAAATGATTATTGATGTGGAAATTCCTCAGTATCTGTGAACAGTCCTGTGTACAGTAAACTACTGCACATGTCACACTTTGTATTTTATATGGTATGTAGCTAAATATTCTTTTGAAAATTGTTATTGTGTGATGAGATTAGAATTGGTGTCAGCTCATTCTTAATTCAGTCAGTTCAAGAAATGATAATCTCATCTGACGTTATGTTGGATGTTCAGTCAATATAGTCAATATGTTGAAAAGGCCTTGTTTTCATTTTCGTTTTCTCCATTATTCATGAAATGACTGAGTAGAAAGTGAGCTGACCTCAATGCTGTTATAGATTTGATATTTGGTAAATAAATGTGTTTATTGAATGTGTTACATATTTTCAGTGGAGGCACATTGCAAGGACACAGGGAGGACAAGTCTAGTCCTATTCTAACTGAGAATTGTCTTTGAAAAGGCAGTAGGAATTACTGGGGTTTCCATTCAACTTAATGGCAAGAAAGATAATGATCTTTTTCATTTTTAAGCAATTTGCTTCTATTTGACACTAAACAGGATGGGAGAGAGAGAGGGGGCATGAAAATATCACAAAGGTCCGCACTCAATAAAGGTCCGCACACTCCTAACCCAATGTGTGACAAGTACTGCGTCTTAGCCACTGAGCCACCATTATGTCCCAGGTAGACACTCTTCAAATACAAGGTGCAAAAATAATTCAGTGTGTTCCCAAATTGTTTTTGTGAAATATATGGCTTCATGAGCTCATAGTTTTTGACTTGACTTGAGTGTTATATTGTTCAAGACTTCTCAAGTTCCTGAAGTGTAAGGTAGGCAGAAAAGTTACTGCTAAAATAAAGCTGTGAGCAACAGTTCTCTGATTTCAGTTAAATAACGGAAAAGATTTAAAAACAAAGTATAACCTACTAAAATCAAATATAACATTAAGTCCACAGGAGACACACCATGTCTGTTGACTCATTATTTACTGTCAGGATTTTGTCATAATTACCTTCTCATGATATTAACATCAGCAAAACTTTATCTGCAATTTTTTTAACTGATAGATTTATGAGAAGAACATTTAAAACTACAGGGACCACTCACAGAGTGCAACTCCCACATGCTGTATGCTTGACAGTGAAATGCTATAAGACCAAAAATTCCTGCAAAATATTTCCATCACTTCAACCTTTAAAGCTTTCAAGGGAACTAGCATGCCAGCATGAGGGAGCTAGCTGATGTGCTAGGTGAGCCGGTAGAAGACAATGGCTGTATTCTGGCTTTCCCCCAGCTCCATTGACTGGACTTCAGTTATGACTTTCTGATGGGCTCTACTACCCTGCAGAGAGGTGACTGAACAGGAAGAAAGGATGTTTAGTGGGCTAAAATGATCAGACTGACAGATGGTAGGCAGTGTCGATGTATGTACACATAAACACACTAGGAACGTGAAACACCAAGTAGAAATTGTTCCGTTTCAGTGATTCAAGCTGCAGTGGCAGTCCAGCTTCAACAAGGCTTGCCTAGTCTTGTGTTTGTAATATATGCAAAAAGTAAAATTGTTTGATACCTGCTCCCAGGGGTTTTCATGCATTATTCATAGACCACTGGACAGCAAAGACAGGAAGCTTGTTAGCTGTACTTCAAAGACAGAGAGACCAAGGGCCAAGCAAACAGAGAGATTCCAACTGAGTGAGGAATGGCTTGAGAGAATTCACACACGACTCACTAGAATGTGAGCGTGTCAGTGTTGAAAATGAAATAATACTGTATTTTTGAAGGCCAGTGCATCAGACCATGACAAAACGGACAGGGCTTGGTTAGGATCTCCATCTGCATCAGCATGATGGTAGATGATGGGGAATTAAGGCCCATCAACAGAAAAATGTTAAAAGACCCTTTAAAGATTAGTCTGAGGAGTTCGTAAGGAGGGGTCTGACATGGGGTATGAACCTAGCAGTGAACTGCTGGAATACATTCAGGTTTCAGTCATCTATTTGATGCTTTGTTTTAAAATGTTTTAAAATATAGCCTTAAAGGTGCTGGATACAAGATTTTAATGGAAATGAAGAATTAAAAAAATAAATAAAATAACATCCATGGGGAGATGTGCAGAATAAAAGTGTTAATTTTCCCACAAAAAAAATATATTGACTATGATTTTTATCAATTTAATAATTTTGTCAGGTCCAAAATGAGTCCTTTATTTTAATCAGCAGCAGGAACAGCACCGCTGAGCCAGTAGCGTTGCATTAGCACAATGTCCTGTTGTGTTGATTTGCCTAGGCTTCACTTTTTGTGCAGATTGTAACGTGGCTGGATATGCTGGATTTGTCTTGAAATATTAAAAGGGATTTATGAGTGAAGATGAGCACCTCTCCTTGCCATTAATATCAGTTAGCCTGTTTACATTTGATCGGCATGGAATCAGCTGCTGAGTGGTCAATTCTTAAGGTAATAAAGTTATTAAACGTTACCATTGAGCTCTATGTTAGCGAGGCTAACACTAAAAAAGTGTTTTCTCGTTATAACTTATCTGTTTAGCTAACAGATCAATGCTGTTGAGAGCAGCAACCAGCAATAACTTTGACTTAGAACTCAGTTTCATTATGGTAAAGTCACATAGTTCACTGACGTTTTGTAGTTTTGGTTGACCCATATGTAAAAATCTCTCATCTATTATACTGACTTGTGTAAAGTGATGCCAGCCTCCCTGGTCTCTTGGGTCCTTTTAGTAAACCAAACAGACGCTGCATAGCCAACAATCATAGTTGCTGTCCATAGGTGCTAATTGTAAACAACACCCAGGTAAAATGGCGGACGGTGATCCCATGAATATGAAGTAATGTCACATCTATAGTTCTATATCTATGGTCCACATTCTCTTAAAGATACTGGCTGCAGCTGCCTCTCCAAGGCCTCTGTGACCAGATGACTTAAGCACACCTGTTCTTGTCACCACCAATGGAGGAGCTTCTACAAATGAAGTCAGGAGAGATCTAGGTAGGTACAAATAGTAGATATACAGTATAAAAACAATATTTAGCCAGTTATGACATCTTGTATGTAATTTCCTGAAACTACAAGCTGCCCTCTGTACTAAGTATTGTTGAAATATGAAGAATAACACTTGTGTTCCTTTATTTCAGTCAGGTCCAGCATTACAGTGAAAGACAGGCACAGCACAAAGGTAAACTAATTCAACTTGTTCTGTTTAGTTCACCACAAAATTAATTCAAGGAGAAACTGATTCATTTCAACAGATTGTATTTTTTCTATTTGGTATTGATTTATTGGCATGGTCAAGAAATGAGATAGTCAAACCATTTGCTGTAGAATATGAGATCGTTGTGACTAAAAACTGTTCCTGATCCCCCTCTCTTTCTCCCTATTGCTCTACCAGATCCGTCCCCTGGTGACTTCAGCCATGCCCAGTTCAGCTGGACGTCGTCATACTTCTGCAACTTTTCATACTGTCCTCTCCAGGTGTTCCCCCATCCTCGTCCTGACTGTGGCTGCAGCTTGGTGGCTGATGGTCGTCTCTGTGCTGCTGTGGCCCCAAGCTGTCATATTTTACCCTTCACTTCAACACATCCTTCCCCAAGATGCACTTTATGGAGCATCTATTATTTAGTCCAGAATTTTACATAATGAGAATTTTATATTGTTTCAGATAATTTGATCCAAAAATAAACTTCAAGCAAATCCTTGGCTTGCGTTGATCTTTGTGGTAAAAATGAGGTTCACTGAAGTTTTTTTTAATATTGAGCAAAACATTGTCTGCACTGAATAGTCTATGATATTTGTCAGAAATATAAGTTCTGGTTTGACTAGGAATATACCTATAAAGCTTGTGGAATCCATGCAGAGTAAAGCAGTGCCTTGTGAACATTGAAAACTCAGGCATATATATACATCATTATCTAGTTTTATTCAGTAACAACAAAGGAATCACACTGACAGGATTTGATAATAAATAACATAAAAAAATAATACATATTATAACCCTAGCCCTTAAAACACAAAGATCAAAGAAAAAGAAGAAAAGAAGTAAAAGAAGCAAACTGGAAGGGGACAACTAAAAACGTAAGGTGTTGAAGCTGCACCTATGTTCTGATGATGCACCTCATACCAGAAGTGTAGTGTGGAAATCCAACAGACCAGAGGGTCCACTTAGCAGCCCAGAACAAAGCCAGTGTCCGTGGACATCAGGGTGACGGCCTTACTGACAGACTGTGGATTCGCCATCATCCAGCTACCTAGACAAGGAAGTAAATTAGTGTTCAAGATGTGCTATGGTTCTAGCTCCATTTTATGTCCTGCATTATCACGACACATCCTTCAAACTCACTCCCCCTAATCCACGCAGAGTAATGCTTCCATTAGGAATAATTATGTACGATATAGACAACCTAACTTTACGTTGCTGTACAGGCCTATGGCTAGACATTAGCTGACTAGCTAACGTTGCAGTCAGCTGTTTTGTCATAATCTAGATAATGTTACATGAATTTTGAAACACTACCACACAATATAACCTAAATCTTTGAAGAGAATGCATGGATACATGTTGCATAATGTATTTATGAATTCATTACTCACCACAAAAGATTCATCGTCTGACGAATGACCGTTTTGTATGATAAGGATGATAACAATTATAATGCTTCTCAAGTTAGCTCTGTATTCAATCCAAACATTTACAGTTTTACAGCCCAGAAACACAGCGGGCTCATAATCTATCTTTAATGTTGTTGTGTCGAATACAGTTTCCCCATCGAGATGTGTTTCACCCTGGGGTGATGGTTAGTGTTGGGGTGAGAGGCGGAGTTTCCAGACGGGTTTCCCCGTCCAGACGGGGCGCAGCTAAGAGGAAACACCGGGGGAAACACAGCTTTGTATCCGACACGACACCAGTGGCTAATCAATCAGGCATCAGGCATATGGGAGGCTGCGAAGGATAGTAGCGGTGCATCCTCCAAACACAGGGAAAAGGAGGACACATTCGAAGGATGCATTTGGAGGAGCCTTCGACTTTGGACGAATTGGGACAGCCTTCGCGCAGCGCTATGATGTAATCGGCCTTCAAATGCGGCCTTCGAGGGACACAGCCCCTGAATTGGGACACAGCTATAGATATAAAACTATAGATGCGACGTGTCATAATGACTTGCCATTCTGAGATGGAACCTTATGGAAGCCATCTTACCTGGGTACATTTCTAAACTTGCTGTAATTGGAACCTATGGTTAAAAGGGCTTATGTTGTCTTTATAATCCTTGTATTTTTCTACTAATAATTCTGGCGCTGACGCTTCGCTTGGGCAGACGCTTTGCTGCTTGCTCTTGCCTTGCTTTGCTTTTTCTGCTAATATTCCTCTTTTTCTCTGAGAGACACTATGAGCAACGGTTCCTGGATACTTATAAATCACTGGGAGTGTTATTTTTTCTGAAGATACTAGACCACTGCTATATTTCAACATTTTTCTTTTTATGTCCTCGGTGTTCCGTGAGCGTGGCCTTCCAACAACACAAGCCTGATAACAGCTAAAGCTAACTAGCAAGAAATCATCATCCTTTCTGCAGCAGAACTGCAGCAGCAAGATGCCTCCCTTTTCCATGGATGATTACCACAAACTGCTTCAGAAGATAGCAGTACTGGAAACAAAAATTCATCGGCTTGAAGTAAACGTGGTAATTAATGGACAATATGGGAATGAAACGACTTTGCCGATGTCCCAAAACAGCGAAAGTGAACAGGCTAACAGAAAGCTAACTAGCACCACCAAGACGCAGCAGGAGCCGGGTGTAAAGGGCAGTAAATCAACCTGTCCTCCCTGGAACTCTCTTGGTGCAAAGCCAAAGCACTACAAATCGCCTCCCTCAGATACGGGAAAGCGGTTATCAGGCAGAACCCAGCACCCGGAGACTCATGCTCACACCGAGTGGCCTAC
>OMLF01052373.1:0-14374 GCA_900302615.1 Holocentrus rufus
CTCCATCCATCCTCTCATAACTCCCCTTTACGCACTCAAAGCGCGCAAGTACACTGCATCATCAGCATCAACATCCATCATGGAGACGACCAAGCTGCCTCCCTCCAGCCCGTCCTCGCCGACCACCGGCTTCTCGGTGCCCTCAGCGGAGAAGGTGGACGGCTTCCCCCGCAGGTCGATGCGCAGAGCCCGGCAGAGGAGGTCCCACAGCTCGTCCCAGTTCCGCTACCAGAGCTCCCAGGTGGAGCTCACCCCCCTGCCCCTGCTCAAAGGTGAGCCACAGCATCCAGTGATCGATGTCAGAGAGATACTGCACAGACATCACAACAAGATCACAAGTCCCTATTGCAAGATTATAGAGATATTATAGGATATCATAGGAGATAAAATCAGGTCACTGTAAACTTGCTGTTAAGTGCCATAGACACACTGTAAGTCCTTTTAGCAGCACTGAAGTGATTTTGCAGTAGGGTGAGTCATGTATATATATATGTAATGCATGTCCGGTAGTATTGATAACCTATATGCTGGAGGCTATATGTACCTCTACACATTCCCACGCAGTGCCCTTTTTAGAAAAATACATTTTACCTTTATACAGTATTGTTTAACATTCTACTGATGCATTTTCCATTGACACACCATCTATTATACATGCTGCATATGATACATATATCCTTTGCATAAGGCCACTCACTGCACTGCATTTTCTGATTGATGGAGATGATAGTGATGCATTTGATTGATTTCACTGACACGAACCAATATGGTTGCACAAATTTGGTTTAAAGAAGCTTATTGATAGAATACTATTCCCAAGGACTTTTCAGTGCTTGACTGTTCATTAATAATCTAAAAGATGAACTTAGATCCATTGTGTGAGCCAGTGGGTGCAGACTGAGGGCCCGTGGGTGCTCTGATGTCAGAGGGTGAAGGTGGAGGTTTGAGGAAATGATGGTAGGGGTGAGAACAAAGATGGAAAAAAAATAATGGTGGGCTGATGACAGTTTAGTTCATTTTTATGAATCCCTACCATGCTGCCTCCAACAGCTGCTACACATTTCAATTTGCCGGTTTCACAAAAGCCTTTTTTCAGCTAGAGGCAACATTTCTCCACTCTTATTATTAAGCAGATAAAGATATGTGTGCTGCTTTGGAGAAACCAGGCCTCTACCTGTATCTACGTTGTAGCTAATTGGCACACTAGCCCTAGGTAAATATTATGTTTGTGCAATACATGGCAGAGGAGGCCTGTCCAAAGGTTCAAGATCAAATTCTGTTTGCAGAGTCACCGAGTATGCACCAACTACATAAAACACACACACACACACACACACACACACACACACACACACACACACGCTACCAGCAAATAAAAGCTAGCTTTCTTATCTCATTTTTTCTTTACCCCCATTTCCTCATTAAGAATCATTTTCCCTGTTGCCATGCCATCATTGCAAAATTGATCTTACTGGCCTGGTTAAGTAAAGATTCAATACAAACAAGAAGCATACACATTCATATTGGTGTGAAATCCTCAGCAAAGTTGGTGATGGCTGTACTGTTTCCAGGTCTGCTGTTGCCACAGCTCTAATCCCAAGGCTGCTGTTAACTGCGCTGAAGCCAGTTTGATCAGTTTGAGCTTGTTCAATATCCGCTGAGAATCAAAGAATGAGGCAGCAGAATGATGGGACCCGTTTAATTCACTGAAATAGTGGCGTCTGCATTTTCCAAACAGAGACCTGCTCACACCTGGGCGTGTTTGTTCAACACAACTTAGAAAATGTAGACAATAAGAGGAAAGTTTTCTATGATCAGAGAACAGATCTGGATTTGCACCCTTCTGACTCTCCAAACAGGTCAAAATAAATGTTAAGATCTTTTTACTTACTATTAGGACTTCTAAAGCTAGGATAGAAAATTTTAAGATGATCAAGTCAAACAATTCTGCTTAGAATTAAAATGGACCGCGATCAATGGCAAATGCTGCAGAATGAAACCATATATTGGTTTTGGTGCTGATGAAAATCACCCATCACAAGCCCTAAACGCTTTTAGAGATTGGAAACATGCTGTAGGCTAGACTGCTTTTCGGCAGTATGAGTCAAACGTGTCCCAATCAATATTTCGGTGCCTGTTTCCAAGACCTATCCCTTTACCTTTCCTCTCCCTTTTCTTCACTTGCTTTCACAAGAGCCGCTGTATTGCTCTATCTCTCACCTTCTCTGTCCCCCCCAACCCCCCACTCTCGCCCATGTGTGTAGGACAAGGGCACATCGTAAGTCCTCATACATTCCTCTGACCCCTCTTTATAAGGTTATTTCCCCTTTCATGTAGCCTGCAATCTGTTTCCATTAACCCTCTATGAGCAGAGGACCTTTGAGCTTTTAGAGGCGGCACTAGGTGTGCGTGTGTGTGTCTTTGTGGGTGTGCGCTGGATACTCTGATGTATTTTTACACCTCATTTACCTGGCTTTGACTTCCTCCCAGGCCTATGAGTGCAGGGTGTGCAGCGCATGATGATGGAGGCTTTTCGTTGCATCAGCGCAGGCCCTTCGATTCGAAGCACGCTTAACGCTCTGTGCAGCAGCGATCGTGGATATAAGTCCCACTTTTTACATGCTTGCTGCACTACTGCGGCACTGTTTCTGGATCCCCAGGAGGAACTGGTAGTAAGATCCTGCAGCACCAGTGCAGGAGAGATGCCTGGTGTGGTGTGGGGAATTCTGTAGCAGACGACTATGTAGGCCAAGTGTAGGCAGACTTGTGAGTATTGCGCCCTTCAGGGAATTACACTCCCTTTGTTAATTTGAGCTAGCCTTCTTGTGGACGGCCGCACGCCTGTTTGACTTCAAGCTCTGAGCTGCCCTTCACACAAGATGGCTTGTCTTGACTTTACTTTAATGTCTGCTTGCAGTTTCAAGCTGTGTACACAGTATAGGCATACACAAAGATAACAAGGAAAAAGACTTGATAAAGGCAAAAACAGTGAGCAGCATTAAAGGGAAAATCCTCAAAGCATTTGAATAATGTTAAAGCAAGCTATATTATGATGTACCTTGATTTTTTGGGGGTGTTTTTTTATTTGGTGGTGTATTTTTCTTATTTCCCTGGATAAGTTGCAACATACGGAGTAGGAAAGGGCTATTCACATCTAGTCAAACTCACTTCTGAACTATTTTAAGAGATTTGTGGTTTGCCATTGACCTCTGGATTATGTATTTGAATGCAATCCTACAACAAATATTGTTCTTCTGATCCTTCTCAAAAGGATTGTCTTTATCATAACAATTTTTCATAGATATTTTAGCGCAATCATGATCTAAAGACGACATACAGTGTTCCAGACTCTCCAACACCACTAGCAGAACTGAACTGTTTGCTAACTCGCGAGCTAATTCGCCTTTAACCACAGTGATTTCCGTAGCGAGATCCTCTGTTTTTGAGAAGTTCTCAGAGGTGCGAAGCCTTGACAAGTGCAGGACTTTAGATGTTTTGAGGGTCAGATCAGCAGTGTGGTCAGACGTCTGGATGAGTAGCTACATGCTATCTGATTTGTCCCAGTGACCTTCGTGGTGCTATTTCATGAAAATGGACTACAAACAGGGCTACAGCTCTTTGAATGTTACATTTTCGAAACTGTTGAACCATCGATTGTGTCCAGATTTATCCTCACATCACTTAGGCTGATCAAGGAGCGATTCTGTCTGTGAAACATAACCAGTTATGGCAGATTATTTCTGAAGCACAGTGTATTTTCCCATCTTACTGCTGGCTAACCAGCGATGACGTATCCACTGTCCTGCTCCATAGAAGACATGAGATACCACACTGAAATATTTCTAGTATGGCTACATGGAGATTGATAGCACACACAATTTCAGCCTTCTAAAAGTGCACATTAGATTTTGCTGTCAGGGGTTTCTTTCAAGACTCACCATTTTGCACCAGCGTCCAACAATCATGCAAGGTAGAAATCCATCATAGAAGAGACACAGATGCCAATTTCTCCACCGACTACAGCCTCAAGAAACCAGAATGCAATGCAGCCACTTGGAGATAACTAACTGATGTAGAAGTAGATGAGGCAGGATGAGGGAAAGTAGGCACATCAAAATTGTAAATTACACTTCATAAAAACTGACCTCCTAGAATGCATTGGACAAAAATTTATATCTAACAGAGTAAGAGTGGCTGAGGGTGGCTTGTCCTTTAATGCCAGTCTGTGAGTCTGCAGAGCCTTTCTGCTGGTGGCAAGGTGGACTTTTCCACTTGATTTGTTCTGGCCTTGAAGCAATTCACTGCCATTTCTCTGAAGGACTTTAATGCATCTACCACATCTCATGTATCTAGCATGTAGGTATCCTTGTGTCATATAGATTTATGTATAGGTTCCTTAGCCAGAGCTGGGTCCATGTTACATGATATCAGACATACATTTGTTGAATGCTTTCAAAAAGATCCAGTGCACAAGGACAAACGTGGCGGCAGGGCTGAGTGGCAGCAGCGTGGTGAGGTGTTTAAGTGCGCCATTCAGCCGGAACAGCCTGTTTCAGCTCACATGTAGCAAAGCATTAGCCCGCTGAAGTGACATTGATCAAGACATTGAATTTCTTTCCAGCGTCAGGGGAGCCGTACTGCAGCTGAGTCCGACCTCTGACCTCCCAAGCACAAAGAAAATTTCTCCTCAGGGTTTTAATTAAGCATCACATCGTAATTATTGAACAAGTGGTGCTAATATTTCTATTTAAGTGTGAGGCATTGTGCGGTAAAGTGACACAGCAGACAATAGAGCAAGAGGCGAGAGCAAACAGCAGCATGCTGTATTAGCTCCACTTAGAGTAAAGCATATCATCAGGATTTTTCTAACTTTTCAGCAGAGAAAATGTGATTGTATGAGTGTAAAGTGTATCAAAATCAATTACAGAACATAGACGTGGCGAAGAATAACTGATGTACCATTCGCTCCATATTTTCATGTGGGGAAAAAAAATTACCCAGGGTTTTGGTCAAGACATAACGTCATGATGTACCACAGAATTTATTTGTGAAGTACAGACAATAAAATGATGCTCAGCTAAGATGATACCACACGTGTGAGTAACCAATGTACTGATCCGGAACATTGAACCGGCCAATAAAAGCTGCAGAGACCTGCAGAGGTGGTCAAGCCAGCCAATCAATCCAAAGATGGAGGATGAAGGGTATATAGGGTCCCTATAATCCCTGTTAAGGTGCATTGCTGTTTGGCCCTGGGCCTGTAGCACAAACACACACACACACATACACATACATTTCATCCCTGTATGGACACTGTGTTCTTGGACAGTTCTGAGCTTCAAAGTGGCTGCACTGTGCTGCAGTGTGCAGTTTATGTTTATAATGGACTTATATAGGCAGCCAAGATGGGCATTAGCAGGCTCTGTATGAACACACACACACGCACACGCACTTCATATAGTTTTATATAGTATGTATCAAACATAAATTATATATATGTAGTCTTATTAACCTACCTTTATATATAGGCAGAATGATTCAGTATTCATTCACTTACCATATTTATTTCATGTAGTCATAAAAATGATTAAATATAACAGAGACATTCTGTTCTAGGATGAGTTGTCCCTTAAGGAATAATTCCCTTTCAGTTCATAAAAAACGATGAAGCCATTCCAGTAAACGCCTCACTGTTTGTTGAACCAGTTGGTCTGCCAAGTATGAACTGCCAATACTACATGGTGTCATCTCTCTTTACTCCCTTTCACTAATGGCTAAACATCTCTGTCATTTTCCTAAATACAGTGTAGACACCAGCAAATATATGGCGAGTTTATAATTATTGGATGGTACCAGTATTGCTAAAGAATAAGGAGACAGCGCAATACCTTTAATAACATTAGCAGTAGCTGCATTTCAAGTGGTGTTTCATTTATTTCCTCGCCTTATGACACTGTTATTTTGGAAAAAGACAACTGTAATCTAAGTGCTGCCAAGCCTTTTCATTCAGGGACCCAAATGAGAAATTAAGTCTCACCCAGGGATCAGGGCTCAGCACACTGAGCCCAAAGCAAATGAAAATATGTCACATCTCTTGTCATGTACACAACCGCCAGATAAAGGCCCGTGGACCATTTTGGGTCCCAAACAATATCTTCATGACACGATGAAAGCATTACCCTCCCGTCCTGCCTCTCTCCACTTTAACCCTCACATTAAATAATAAAATCCAGGAGGATAGTTTCCAATAAAGATGGGGGTGGAAGTTAATTGTTCTGGGCAGTACCTGAGTACAGCTAACTGGCTGTCATCATCTCTTTACCCATCAGCCCACAGTCTTAATCTGACTGTAAGTAAGCAAAGCATCTATCTATCTAATTCTATATTGGGTGAGGGAGCTTATGAAATTTTCAGGCCTATTTCAGAGTAAATGTGACATAAACTGAGGACTGCAACTTATTTTAAGAATTGGTGTCATTGCTGTCTCATAGGACAGCCCAATCAATACAGGATGTGTGAATATGCACAGCTGTTTTCCAAAGCTGGGAAGTTTATTAGCAAAAACCTTTCGTTAAACGTACATACGTAGAAAATGATGTGAAAATGATGCAAACAATAAACCTGTAGCACATAAACACAATCTGTTATTGGACAACTGAGTGCAGTCTAAGAAACTGTAAAAAGTATTAATTTTGCCTTGGTAGCAGTAATAAAATTCATCTGTCACACCTGGTAGCCTCTTAAATATGTGATGTAATTTTGTGCAGATCTGTGGTCATTAGGTTGGTCCCTTGGCTTTCCTGGCATTGCTTCTGCAAGATCTCTGATGTCCTTCACCCCTCCATCTAAGCAGGCTGTTAGCTTCGCGCTCCTCCACGGCTGCGATGTTCTCCCCTGGGGCTACATATGCCAGTCACGCTCCCTGGTCACGGGGTCTTCTGCAGCCGCTAGCAGGCTAACCAAGCTAAGGTCACGTTAATGCTCACCCTCCAGTCAGCAGACAGACAAACTTATGATTAACATTAATGCCTTGTTTTAGGCACTACTTGCAAATTGCAAAACGGATTCTTATGTGGTCAGGGAGCTATTTCCGATTTCAGCCCAACATGAACATAACTCACTCTCTCCCTATCAAAGAGAGAAAATCCTGCAACTGTTGGAGTCAGCATTGGGACTCACAGGACCTAGAGGGTGGTGCAATGGGACTCGCTTTGGAGCCTCAGATGAGCCTGGCTTCAAATCCCTCTGCAGCCAATATCTAGATTTCCTCCACGTTCTCTTTCTCTCTTTCTCACTAACCCATTTTACACCTGGTATTAAAATGCGCTGTGTATCTGGGCATCTTATCTATAAGGAAAAACATATTAATGCGAGCTATAAATGTACACAACTGACACGCTTTGCAGTCAGAACGTGATCAGATCCTCCAGACAAACTCCAGAGAGTAAGTGTCCACCCATGGGATAAAAAAATGTCATCCCCATGGGTAGAAGCAGCATCGCACCAGGTAGAAATGGACCTCAGGTAGAAACATCATACCTTGGGTAGAAATCTTATCTCTGTGAATGAAAGTGTTATTGCCAAGGCTAGAAACATCATCGCTATAGTAACATAATGGCTATAGGTAGAATTGGTACAGGCATGAGTAAAATGAGTAAAAGACAGCTTCAGAGTTGCTGTAAGGTTTAGTTTTTCCACTTTGATGGAGCTAGGCTAATGATTCCTGTAGACTTCAAGTCTTTATGCTAAGCTAACAGGAAATGCTAACCATAGGAACTGAACCAGTGGATGCACAGAGGTGAAAATGGTATCAAACAGTCTGGGTAAGTCGGAAAAAGGGTATTTTCCCAAAACATTGGAATATTCCTTTAAAAACAAAAGGTATGAAGGTGCGAGTGTTCTCAGATTGTTCAGGTGCAGATTGCATTTTAATACCAGGTATAAACAAGGTCTATAATTCCTTTAATCTCTAAATCAAGAACATGTAGCTGAGAGTATATGGAGTGCACCTGCCTCTTGGCCTAGATAAATCAAGAGTTTATCCGCGTATTTCAACCTGCTTACAATACAGATGTACTTGGATAGTTGGGTCACGATATCCACACTCACCAGAGTCTCCTCAAATCATGGACTTACCTTCAGTGAGATAATAGGAGGGATAGAGCATAGTGGGGAATGGGTTTTTACCCCTGTGGTTTCAGCATGCAGCAGGTTGATGATGTCACTGTGTCAAATGTCTATTCTGAGAGGAGCGGAGAAGAAATTTTTAGTGTGTGATTGTGTGTGTGTGCAATTGCATCTTTAAAGCAAGTGGATATGCAATCATGGGACACTTTCTGGTCTATCTTGGGGAACTTTGTTGCTGCCAACAGCTACAGCAGCGGGAGTTCAGGGGGAATATAAAGACACACACACACACACACACACCAAGTAAACAAGACCTACTTCTGCCTCTATGCGCCGTCTCCTTGTGTTTCAGTGAACAGTAGGAGCGGGAGGCCGGTCCTGTGACACGCCGGGGTTTTCTTGCCTCTTCAACTTTTAAATAACTTATCTGCTTGGAAACACCTGCTTTCTTAATATATGGGTTGGGACCTCTAATGGCCCACAGGTCTTTTTGGTGGGTCCCAGAACCACTAGAGGGGTAATATGCTTTCAATAATTTGGGTCTCAGAATGAGAAACTTTTCAAGCTGTGTGTCTTTGGCTGTAAAAGTTCAGTAATTGGGTTTTCATTTTGTAGCTGATTAAAAAAGACACTCTGCTAGCCTGCCCGGCTGTACAGTTTTGACATCGTATTTTTTTTGTGAAATGCTATCAACGTGGGCTCCTTTAACTTCACAAGAGGCCCATTTTGCATCAGAGAGCTTCGAGTAATGAGAATGCAATCTTCATAACGTAAACAAAATAATTATTCACCCCATTATGTAATATACCATTTTAAAGTTCAATGAAAAACAAAACAAGCATACAAAAAAGACCCACCGTGTGTCTTTTATTCGATGTTGGGTCACATTTTCTAAATTCAACATTAGGGCCTTAGCAAACATGCATCAATGTATTAGGAAGTCACAAGATGATCATGCTAAAACTATTCCTGTAAACTACATGACACAAGAGGTTCTAGGTTTGTTGCCCTAATTAAAAGAAGAACTGAATGTTGTCAGACTTACCATCTGATTTGGAAAGCTGCAGCAGAGATTGGCAAAATTTGAAGTAGTTCAGCTTCTACAGCAGCTCCTCATTTCAGCTAACCATAGTGTTGGATTTTTTTTTTTTCCTCATTGAAAATTAATGGTGTCTAGATGTTTATTGCAACCCACCGCCCGATGTGAATGCAGCATAAAAACTGCAGACATAAGTGCTTTTTTCACTAAAGGAAAATAGAAAGTATCTCAAAATAGTCGTGCACGATACATTCTACAATTTCTCTGACTTTCAACAATGGTTGTTCCCAGAAAAGGGCTTCAAATAACCT
The DNA here is from genome assembly GCA_900302615.1 of Holocentrus rufus. Taxonomy (NCBI): domain Eukaryota; kingdom Metazoa; phylum Chordata; class Actinopteri; order Holocentriformes; family Holocentridae; genus Holocentrus; species Holocentrus rufus. Next base: position 9,478 of record OMLF01052373.1, read on the forward strand.
TGTCTGCCTCTAAAGGATGTTGTGCGAGCTTAGAGAGTGTTAAATCTCCGGTACCTGCACGAAACTCACCCCACCGGTGATGTTAGCGTCTAAGCCTCTCTAAAAGCCATGAAAACCCCTGCGGATGACGAAGACAAGCTCTGCAGACAATACAACACTATCCTTGTGTGAATCAGGCTTTGTTGCAGAGCTTCAGAGAGCGATTAGAGGGAGGAGAACATGGAATGAAATTTTATTATGAATTGCAGGCAAAATGTAAATGGGAAGCGCCAGTTCGCCTGCTTATTGTCCCAATTGCAAACCATCAAGTAGACGAGTACAGTAAATCTTGTTGTCGCCTTAGAACAACCACAGTTTCTTGCAGCATTACAGGCAAGGGTTTGATCAAATTATTTGTCCGCTGGAAGCCTCTCAGAAGGTGAAAGCATGAGTTGGCAAGCTTCTTGTTACTATGGAACGAGAGGAAATTCATAACTGACCCAGTGCTATTTTCCAACGAATAAAAATACACAGCTTCCTTTGTTTCGTAATGTGCTCAAAAATGAGTCCTTTCCGCTGGTAACAATGAAGGGATGAGTGTGAAAACACACCATCAGCATGCGTTATGAAACCTGATAAACTACATCATCAAACTCCATGGAATGGGATAAGGGTATCATTAAACAGTCTTATAAAGGTGTAAAAAGTCCCTAAAAAAGACCTAGCTAATGACTAATGACTGAAAGGTGGTGGTGGGGGGGATCACCTAATTTGCCATGATCCAGTCCCCTGAGGATTTTTTGGTCCAAACCTAAACTTTTTGGAAGGGGAATTTCTAAAATGATTTTGAATTTACTTCCTTAATTATGAGGAAATATTTCTTATCTAATAGTTCTGTTGTCCTTTTTGCAAAGTTACACTTAACTTGTACACAAGATATTGAGTGTTGCTAGCTGCAAGCTAAAGTCGTTAGCTCACAATTTGTGGTGACATTACTTTCACTGAAGTATTTCTCTGTTAATGCTACTGTAGCCCAATGGACACAAGTTGCTTACAGTAAACAGATCCTGGCTATATTTAAAGTGTATTTCTCATATATATCTCAGTGTTGTTTCAATGAATAGAAATTCTGGGCTTGTCAAAAATGACATATTGTCCATGCTGTGTGTAACGTAGCCTCACATGATCCAGATCACATGATTTGTATTTGCTTATGTTTGTTTATATAAAATCTATGTAGGGCAGGGTCTTATTTTTAATGCCCTGTTTACTGTAAAACAGTCACCTTCTGTTACATCACATGATATCTCAAAACTGGGATTTGCACGTCATACACACACATACACATTCAGTGATTGTGTGTGGGAGATACAATGACTGTGTATGTGTGTTTGTGTGTGTGTGTGTGTGTGTGTGTGTGTGTGTGTGTGTGTGTGTGTGTGTGTGTGTAAGGGTGAGGCCAGCTGGATAGGCCTGGTATAGGGTTACAGAAGGCATGGATTTCTCTCAGATCAATTAGGAGAGAGAAAGAGTGAGAGGGAGAGAATATGTTGGGGGGGGGGTTGACAGAAACCTCATGGAGGAGGAAAGAGGAAATGAGTGAACATTAAGTTGACAGGTGGAGGAGGAACAGAGGGAGGAGGAGAGAGACGGGGGAGAGAAAAAAAAGAGAAAAAAAAAGAGGATATTGCAGAGAGGAGGATGTAATGAAACGGCTAGCGATGCAATAACCACAACCACTGCTGTGTCACTGATGAAAGAGACCCCTATAGGAGTTGATTCTTAAAGGAGCACGCTGACAGAACGGCAAACAGGCTGTTTGATCGGATCGAGTTTCACCTTTGTGTATATGCAGAGTTAAGTGTGCTGTGGTGGTTTGAGGCAAAGCTAGCTCATATTGTGTGCTGCAGCGAAGTAAACAAATCCTCCACACACAGAGGGTCAAAACGCTGCCTAAACAATCAGTTGTAAATATGCGTAATAGCCTTGAAGTCAGTGTATACTGTCATTAAGAGGTAGTTTGTGCAAGTTTATGTGTGTGAGAGGGAGTTTCCTTACATTAAATCCATCAACCTTGTGCACCAGAGGCGGGAACTGTCAGCAGACCTTGAGCAATTTTTTTTTTTTCTTTGATGGACTGAAATGTCTCCCGGCTCGTGACAAATATCTGATTCAGCGTCTTGAGAGAAAAAAAAAAAAAAAACCTGCGCTTACCCTTAATCATAAAACCATTTCTCACATTCCTTGGTTTGTGACAAACAAGAGAGAGCGAGCGAGCGCGCCGCTCCTGATGTTGTGATCGCACGGCGGAGCGAAATAACAGATTATTATTCAACGAGCGATGGGTTACAAAGCTGCTAATCAAATGTTGAGGATGTCTCCAGCTGGGATAACCGTCTTCCATATTTGTTTACAACCCGTCTCCAATTTGTGTTTACATTCGCCAGGCAAATATTGGGTTCGGCGGAGAATTTCAACGCCACGTCGCCAAAAAGAAAAAAAAAAGAAAAAAAACAAGGTGTAAGAGCTGCTTCACCTCACCAAACGGTTTTATTCACACATGAAAATGGGAGAGGAGACATGTCCAGTAGCTCAAAGCGGTGCCAAACTCTCCAATTCTGTTGATATCGGTGGAATTCTATCCACCGATATTGATTTGACTGATTTATTGGATTGATTTAACTCGAGAGGTAAAAGCAACACAACTTCCAGACATCACAGCATCAAGTCATTTGATCAGAGACCTAGATTTGAACCAGAGTCTGTAACCGCCAGCCAGTCTGTCCCAGCCTCCATCCATCATGCTCTTATATTATTAGTAACATTGGATTATTTAAAGATGGGCTTAGCGTGCCACTTAATCTTTTGCTGGGACTTCGCCTTCACTTGCAACGTCTGTCAAAAGAGAGAATGCCACTTTTCCGTCTGCACGTTTGCAATCCAGGAAGCGTCTCATTCGAGTGTTTTACTTTCATGCAAGCGAGTGTCATGTCTTTTATTTTGGATTTAAACCGCAAAAATCAAAATTTCCCTAAAGACATTGAAGATTTTTTTGTTTTTGCTTGACAAATACAAACAAGGACACTGCGACTTTCTCAATTTCATCTTTGCAAACCTCCGCCGAGGTGGAAAAGTTTCCGACTTTCAGCGACACACCCAAACTCATCATTCTTATCGTTTAGATTTTAAGTTATTTCTTGCAAGAACAGCCTTAGGATTTGCAATCAAGTCTCCATTAGTCGCGGCTAAAAAACAGTCATCGTCTAATAGAGGAAATCCCAGATCCAGATCCCCACCAAAATATAATCAATTTCTATATCTGTCTATCAAATGTCTTGGAAATCCATTCATACGTCTGGGAGACATCCTGACTGACGGACAGACAGAATGACGTCCAGGGTCAAAAATATCTCCTCCTCTGTGGAAGTAAAACCAAAAGCACAGTTGCAGCAGTTTCCACCCTGCCGTTCTCAGTAGCACCGGAGTGAACACTTCCGAGTATTTCCTGCTCTAATTTTACCCAGCCTGTCCCGTTCTGTCAGGAGGGGGGCGGCTGCAGGTGAAGGGATGTTCGCTCCCCGGTCTTCCCTAAAATCTATAGATGGGAGAGAGCGATGGAGCGGATGTGATCAATCACGTGCGATAACATCCCCCTCCCCCCCTTCAAATCCTGGTTCTCTGCTCGGATGTGGCTAACGCGCCGCATGTTGTTTGTCATGTTGCAGACAGATCATGTGTTATTAGGAGGGTGAGATTATTTCGACATGGACTTCAGGCGCAGCACTTATCAGCTTAAGGTGATATTTATACTGCCAGGACTTCTAGACTGGTGTCTGACTTTTTATAGCTGCTGGATCTCTCTCTCTCTCTCTCTTTTTCTGTCTCCTTCTCATTCTATTTTTTTTGTCTCTCTCTGTCTCTTATTCTATTTATAACTCTTCTTCTTTCCCTCTTAATCGGTTTCCATCCCTTTCTTTTCAGTTTTCACCTCTCTCTGTCTGTGTCTCATTCTCTCTCTATCTCCCTTTTCTCTCCTCCTCCCCGTCCTTTCCTCTCTGCGTCACTGTGTCTGTGCACTGAGCGTGTGTGTGTGTGTGTGTGAGAGAGAGAGAGAGAGAGAGAGAGAGAGAGAGAGTGTGTGTGTGTGTGTGTGTGTGAGTGTCTGCTTAATGACAGAGGTGCAGAGGCGGCTTGGGTGGTAGCTAAAAGAAGCTGTCCTCGTATGTCTCTTTCTCTGTCACACACACACACACACACACACATGCTCAGTCCCAAACAGAATAACTGTTATTTAAAGACGAGAGCTGTACTTGCTCATCTCATTTAAGAAAAAGCCTTGGAGAGATAGAGATAGAGTGAGATCGAGACATAGAGAGAGAGAGAGAGAGGAGAAGGGCGGGTGGGATGGAGAGAAGGAAGAGAAAGCTGGATGGAGAAAAGAGAGGGCAAGAGAAGAAGGGAGAGATGGAGGGAGGAGAAGGAAGCTATGAACTCAAGGGAGAGAAAGTGAGGGAGCAAAGGAGGGGAGGAGGGATGAAGGGAGTGATGGAAAGACCGAGGAAGGGGAGGGAGGGAGAAAGGGAGAGAGAGAGAGAGAGGGGAGGGGAGGGGGGAATGATGTCATCTTTTAACCCAGAACCCCTCCCCTCTACCCTCTCCTCCCTTTTGTAGCTTCATCCCGAGATCCCTCCTCCCTTCTCTCTCTCTCTCTCCCTCTCTCTCTCTCTATCTCTCCCTCTCTCTCTCTCACCAGCAGAACTATATTTAGATACGTATGTGTGCGGCTGTGTGTGTGTGTGTGTGTGTGTGTGTGTGTGCATGTGTTTCGATGCTGTAGCAGGGCGCTTGGCAAAGCTCAGTCTTATATGCGACTGCTCATTTTACCGAATCCATCCATTCATCTCTGTTTCACCATCTA